>JABFPB010004576.1:0-14681 GCA_022817645.1 Ceratoteleas bidentatus
AGAATAATCGCGGCGCTATCGAAAATGTCAACGGCAGGGGAGGTGGCGCTGTAATTATTGCCCCACAATGTTGCGAGGCGGTGCACGTTTTCGGGGTTCGGGTGCGCGTCTTTCTGGCAGCGCGTCGCGCCGATCACGTACGCGCGGCCATCTTTGCGAGGCGATCTAGGCCCGTCATAGAGGCGGTCCCGTATCGGCGCGTACGCATCTCACGTGAGTCCGGTTACGGCGGACGTGAGCCACCTCGACAAAATCGAGCAACAGAGAATTTTTGTTGGTTCCTTTGGGGGAAGAAATTTTGATGGTGGGACTGGGAGATCGAGTTTGAATTTCGTTGATTGTTTTGTTGATGAGTGTTTCCAGAAAATGAAATTGTAGTTTTAATACAATGTAATTTCTAGAATGTGGTATCTCCAAATCGATACAGACGTGTTTCAAGTACCACAACTTTTCAACAATTTTTTGCGAAAAAAATGTGACATTAACTTCGAATTCCAAAGTTCTTCTGGTTTCCATTTACGACCTCCCATTCAAAAGGTCTGCAAATAACGCTTTTTTTATTTCTTCTTTTTTACCCCGACTTAAAAAATCAAACAACTCGAATTGACTGATCCAACCACCGTCTCACATCAAACCAACTGCTCGAACCGTTCAACCGAACCGGCGAACCGAACGAGCGTCGATAATGTAGGTCTCTTCGTGGCTAAACCGCACCTTAATCCCTTCTTACGAATGGACTCGTTTTTGCACCTTTTTGTCCGCTCGTTTTGCGGAATATTCCTCGAATCCGGCGGGATTCCGCTCGGAAATCGGCCGCTTTTTGCCAGGGATTAAACTAATATGTTTCGCAATATGTAGGCAACATGGGTAGCGGGCGGGTTGAGGGGGAATCAAAGTTACCCGACGCGAAATTCCTCGCTACCAATCAGCGCGGAGATAATTAAACAAGGATTGAGTGCGATGCGGGGCGAGCGCGTTGCCAGCAGATACGATCAGGAGAGGGGCGGGCGTGGCCCGCCTAAGAGTGATGGAATTACCGGGAAACCGGACAGCGAGGCGATCCCTGAAACGGCGAAGGTCAGACGGAGATAACGCTATCGTTCGCGTTTTTTCGACGCCTAGCCGATCGACTTTTGGATTTCGGCAACGACGCGGCTTAATTGGCCGCGAACCGTTTCGCGATCGATAAATTCGCAGCCAAAGATTAGGAGTGGAAGAAAAATTGAAGTGGGGCTAGCGAAGGTTTACTTGTTTTGGATGAACTGGTAAATATGGCGTCGACAACTAACGTCGTTTTTAATTGTATTGATGAAGATATGCATTTTCACCAAGGTTGGACCTTCGTAACTTCAAATTTTCGAAGTGCATGAAAGTTTGAAGTTCAAAGTTTCGAAGTTTTTGAAGTTTCGAAGTTTGATAACTTTGACAACTTCGAAAACTTCGAGGACTTTAAAACTTCGGAACCATTAAAGCTGCGGAATCTCCACAATTTTTGAAACTTTGAAAACTTCGCAACTTTGAATACTTCTGAACCTTCAAAATCTCAAATCAAAGTCGAATATTGCGCGGAAACGTCGATAACCGAGCGAGATAGCACTCTAAAAAGCCATAATCGATACCTGTGTTGCCGCTGTACTTCGCAATTAGAAGCCAGGCGAATTAAGGATACTTACGTGCCTAACCAAAACGACAACTCCGACGTTCCGCGGATTTTCCCGATCGCGCGAATTCGTTTTTCTTTGTTGCATCCGGCGCCGCTTTTCGTCCGACAAAAAGACAGAGGGGCGGAATTCGACGAGCAATAAAGCCGGATTTGAAGTCGCCGGCGTCGCGTATTTGCGCGCCGCGTCAAATATTTAGGTGTTTCGGCGTGTTTGCCGAAATAAAATCGGGCCTTCGGCAAACGGACCAAAGCGTCCCGAATGGCTCGACGCAACTCAATCTCTCGGCAAACAGCGGATGAAAATTTGTTGAGCAAACGCATTATGCGAGCAGAATTCTACGAGTTTGACGCCGGACTCATTACTTCGTGGCAGTAAAGATAATGACGGGACAAAGAAGACCGATGGTTTTACGCCGGATTTCGTCGCTTTGTGTGGGATTCGCGGTTGGTATCACGAGAACAAGTTTTGTTTGCAGTGAGACAACGATATCCTACAATTTAGGTCGCAGAATGTTTTTTTTGCTGTAGAAATTTAGGTATATCATTGGTTAGAACAGATTACGATATGATATCGTAAAACACATTTATGAAATGATATTGGTATATGTCATATATCACATGAATGGATGTGTATTCATGAATACCTTTTTTCATTTTTTTCAATATATAATGTTATACATTTAACTAAATGAAATTGCTCATTAACAATTTTAACACTATATTATATCGTGCAACACGTTTGTTTAAAAAATTAGCCTTTCTGATTGAACAAGAATAATTTGAAATTATATTCCTTTTCTTTTTGATAAATTATGTTTCGAAAAGATAGATTTTAAAGTTACTTTCATTTTGGACCAAGATAATATCTTTTTGCAAAATAGTTGAAATGTCGCATTCATTTAAAAGGGCCCTATCCGGATCAAAAAAATTTCTAAGGCTGTGGTTTCATCACTGCAGTAATTTCAGTGAAACAAAAGTTTTCCGCCATAAAAGAACAATTTAATTTGCATGTTGCACTTAATCGTAATTCCAATACTGATTCATCTTTCGACTCGTTTTTCAGACTTTAGGCCCAACCAATAACTCAAAAGTTCAAAATAGACATAACTGTCTGAAACTGGATTTTTTGAATTTGTACTTGCTTTGCGTTCGAGACGGACCATCGATCTTCGGCGCGTGTTTCGGCTGGACTCACCTGCAACAAATAAACAAACGCGAATGTTAATTAGCGAAAAAAGGTCCGGCGGGGAGGGGGTCGATAAGGCATCTTGTTATCGCTGGTTCCGCGCGCAAACGAGGATTCGGCTCGGTAATCGCCGTGTGCATCGATCATCCGCAATTTCCTCCTAGAAGCGTCCATATTCCGAAATGTTAGTTAGCGCTCATCAGAACCGGCGCGCGTTATCGCGCGGTTAACGAGATAAATGGAATTCCGCAAGATAGAGCTGACGGAACGATCCTTCAGTCAGCGAGTTATCTATATGAGGGTCCACTTTTGACGACACCTGACTTTTACGACAAGTTTAGAGACTATAGAAAGTTGCCAAAATGTCGCCGAATCAGTTAACGATTACGAGCCATAAAACGTATTCTTCGTATTAGAAAGGGAGAAAAACGACGAAAACCGTATTTAAATAATTTTATGTCAGCGTCGTCCGGGAATAATGCTCATTTGTAGACGGGACTTGAAACGAACAAGCGGGCTACGGCGCTTAAAATGCCCGAGTGAATGATTCGACTTAAAATCACGAAACGGTGTATTAAAAAGCGTCGCGTGTTTATCGTTTTTTTTACTTACTGCGGGTGCTAAAAAACGTGAAATTATGTGAAAACTAAAAAAGCGCCGGGGAAATCGTGCCTACGGGGTTAAATTACGGTTTTTTTTCGAAATCGTAAAATGGTAAAAAACAATTCTTGGGGTCGATCGTTCGATGGAAAAGTCTTAAAAATGTCTTGTTTTTTTAGAAGATAAGCTCGATGAATCGCCGAGATCGTGGACGTGGTTTTCTAGAAACGAACCACCTTAGAGAAGCGCGAAAAAAAACATAACCACGACTTTGGTCACGGTTCGGGGACGTTACGGAGCTAAACAAACATACGGCACTCGAGTCGAAAAATGATGAAAGAAAAATCAATACTGCTCGAAAAATGCGTACTAACTTGCCCGAAACGGTAAAAAAATTTTATGATTTTTCCTGGAATCTCCCACGAAGAACGCAGTGAGGCAAGTTTCCAACATTTCATCAATTTTTAATATGATTTTCTGAATTATAAATAATATTGGAGAATAGACTTTACGATTTAGATTATTCAAGTTTATTTACATTTCATTTTAAAAAACAGTGTAATCAAACTGTATAAATTAAACTGTATAAATTAGAACCTTAAGTTTCCCATAAACTTCTGTGTTTCCCATGACGAAAAAAATGCCGTTGAAACCTGGTTGAAAATCGACAAGAGGTTGGGAATGTCCCCTTAATGTTTCCATATTTTTATGAAAATTTGAATTCGGCGGCGCCTGGACTGGGAGAGAGTCTTTAACCGCAAGACCGTGATAAGTCGGCTCATGATCCGATCAGAGATAAAGGCGTCATTTGATGTTCGCGTCCGGCGGCGAATTTGGGTTGTGTGAATCCGAGCTGTTCAACAAGTTTAACGAATCGAGCCGAGGCAAGAGCGACACGAAATCCGCCGAATATTATAGTTATTTACGGTTTTCGAAATGTTCGCTGCCATATTCGGCGCAGACACAGTGTCGAGCGGCGCGGCGCTTTTTTTCGTCGACTCATAACTTCATTGTGTCGACGTCATCTCCGATCCATGTTTTTTGCCAGTGATCGCTCACCAGCGTCACCTGCGAGTCCCATTGGAAAGTCTTGTCGTTGCTTCGACACTTCACATCGCGTTAACTCCGGGATAACGTTCGTGGTTTTGAGGCCCCGGGGAAAGACAAGGAGTCGCCCCGGATTTCGCCGGAGGTGTCGATCAGGCGCGACTTTTTCGGCCATTGTGAACATTATTTCGACAATTCACGAGCGTTCCTTTCAGTTTTTTCACCGCGAAGGAGAGAGCGCCAGGGAGAGCTGACATGACATGTAGGAAGTCGAAATTTTACTTGACGTTCGGCGAGGTTGAATGCGGGAAAAAAAGTTTTTTTCGCAGCTCGACCCAATGAGTGTCAGCACGAGAGTTAATTGAATGATTGGCCGGGTTGAGTCAATTTGGAAAATGTTTGAGTAAAAGTTGGTTTTTGAATGGTTAGAATAATGGAAGAATGAGTATTTTGAATGCCTTGATGACAATGAATTTTTTTATTAAAAAAAAAGACTACGTTTTTCAAAATGTATAGAAGATTTGTCAGAAGTTTGCATTATAATGTGAAAAGTACGTGTCTTCCAGAAAACGGTTGACAGAAGTCAAAACGTTTTCAATGAAGACACCACAAAGGCACATGTTTTTCTGCTGAAATTATATCCGAAATCGCCTCATGTATACAAATGCAAGAGTACGAACCGAACGCAGCCAGCGTAGACGTGACTTGGACTTCAAGTTAACTACTTACATAACTGAATCATGCATGTTTTTTTAATTACACGAAAATAAAAGTACGAAATCGTCCGAATCTTACTTTCACCAAACAAAGCATTTCGACTGCAATAACGGGACGTTCCTCCATAAAATGGCCAATTTCACGAAACAACTTCAATTTATATAAAAAGAACATAAAAATCAACCATGGAGAACGAAATATCACCCGTCGACACTAACCCTAAAACGGGCTTTAGGGCCGTTTTAGTGAAATTTACGCATATAAAATTGAAGTTATCAAAAGATAAATTTATTTTTTTTTAAGCAATATATTATGTGAAAACATCTTTGTTATTTTTCTGCATGGTCTTAATTTCACTTTACAATATATGTAAAATTTTGGAAAATTAATGTTTTGACGTTCGCATCTGGAAAGTGAAAATGCAAGAGATAATGAAATATTATGATTGAAATACATTCAGTGATTCAATCCGAGCTGAATTTCACATCCTCGTTACGTATTTCCAGGTTTTCTCGCTATTCTCCGTTGCCCGTGTAAACGATGTTAAAAAGTGTAAAAGAAATCACTCTTTTCCTTTACTAGCAGAGTCGGGAATTAAATATACGGTAGCAGCAATTTGAGCAACAGATGTGAGAGAGATGTGAAACTCAGAGATGTGAAAGAAGTCATAGTATTCATCGATATTATCGATTTGTAGATTTGTTTTGTTTTTGTTTTGTTCATAGCACATACTTGAACAAAACAAATCTTTGTTTTTGCTAGCAAAATCAAGGCAATTTATTCCAAACAATTCCTCTAAACAAACTCCAGAAAACAACATCACGAATCTTCAATAATCTCTCTAAATTCGGACGCCACATTTTCTTGTAGTAATTTCTGAACATCTTGGCCAAATAGCTAAAAGGCCAACTGGTTTTCCATCCATAAAACTCTACAAACATACATCAATTCCCACCCTTTCTTGACTTGTTGACCACGGATTTTCTGCCCTAAGTCAACAAACTCACCTTCAGCTTACCCCCACCCTCCCGTCAATTATCGCGCATGCGCCCCTTTGTGTCTCTAATCCAAAGGTCGTCTCGTCAAAACAAACCGCGTCGCGCGTTGACGAAGACCAAACGCATCAAAACATTTTCTAAACCTGTTCGCCCGTATGACGGATGTTGCGATATTGCGCCGGGTCCGCGCGACGTGTGGAACGAGCCTCCGGGGCAGGGACTCCATAAAACGTAACACGTCGGGACGTTCACCGTAACCGACGACCATTAAGTGGCGTATCAAGACTATTTAAAACTGCTTTAAGGGGACGACAATCGCATTCCAAGCCAGGCGTCAGCGCTCCGTAAAAACGGTCGCGCTCGTAAAAGCGCGCATAAAAATGCGTCCAACGCAAATGCCGCTGCCCCCTCTCCCCCCTCCGAACCCTTTCCCCCTCGAGCGCTCCTAATCGTCACCTTTCACGCTCGTACGCGCTAATTCCGCGACTTTCGGCGCTACCTACCGAGGAAACATAAGAAGTTTCCTTTGTGCGACAATCGTCGCCAATCCGGATCATGTTCGGATTATCCGTTGGGACAACACGCTTGACGGAACATGGCAGAGGGAATTACCCGCGGGGCTAAGGAAGTGGCCGGCATCGGGTGTTTGTTTTCTTTTTATAGTTGTTGTTTCGTTGGCACGGAGAAAAATGAATGGCAAATTTGAGCGGACTCGCGACAAGTCGAGTGAAACGGCCGGGGTGGCGTTGCCAATCAGTCTGCTGGCTCTGCCAATTAGGCTGGTTAGGCCGGCCAAACCTCGTCGCGATTCATCTTTGCTGAGGCGAAGTTTGTCGAGGGGGTCCCAGGGGGGAGGGAGATGTTCGAGTACGAGTGCAATCTGGAAGAGGTGACTGGGTGATTTAGGGAGAATCGGGTTGGGATTCTGTTTGGTGGAATTGGTTTTGGTGGTTTTTTGAGAAAATGGCTAGAGGGGAGAAATGACGTCAGAGCATGTTGCTGGGAGAATCAGATCGGTTAGCGGATGAGTCAGTGAGGTATTTTGTTGAAAAAGAAGACCCAGCTTGTAATATAGAGGATGTTTGAACACGGGGAAACCATTTTTGAGGTGGAAGAAGTAATTTTTTTGTTTGATCAGATCTTTGTGCTCGTTTACCGCCCGCTCCTTGTAAGATTGAATATATGTAATTAGCGAGTCGAAAATTTTATTAGAAAATAATATTGTTAATCACCACCGCAGAAGAATTGGCATAATCAAATCGTTTCGACATGAAGTCGAATGGATATTATAATAGAGATGCACAATTGTTTCATCTGAATATGTCGTTTTAACAGTTGTTGCACCTACGTTGTTTGGCGTCCATTTTTCTGTAAATCAAAGATAATCAAGAAACGGTTATGGTTGATTTACAGATGTTTTCCACATAAAAAGTAACAAAAATGGAGTTTTTGGAGAAAAATTCAAAGTAAATGGGATGTGAGATAAGTCGTTTTTAACAGTGCGCAATTGATAATTTAATGACTGTAAGATAGTAGAAATTCCGAATTCCTGAAATGGATTGTTAAAGTAAAAAGTAAATACAATACACCAAGTGTAATACAGATTATTTAAACAACCATTTCGAGATTGGTTTGAAATGCAAACCCAAATCGAGTTCGTTTGGGTTTGCATTTCGAGTTGATCTAATTAATTAAAACATACTAGATCTTATACTTTAGATCACACATGTCAGTTTGAAGAACCTGCCTCTCAGTTGGAATATAAGCTAAACTATAAGCATTCTTCTCAACAAACGTCGGTCACTTAAAACTTCTGAATGGAAAGTCAAGTTTGCCGATCGTATCAGTTATTCCCACCATCAGCTGATCGGTCACTAAGATATATGGGACCCGGAGGAAAGGCTGTAAAATTACTGTAAAGGCAGTATTCCTATGCAGAAAAGGTTGTATTCCCTTGCAGTCTATAGGTTGTAAAGTACAGAGTCAAACAATAAGGTTTGTTGTGATAATAAAACAGGTTACTGGTTAGTCGTATACAATAGAAAAGTGCCTTCGACTGGTCGTTTACTTTGAAACCTATGTAACTCACTGAAAAAAGATGTTTGCTCCAATTGTGACTTTTTGCAACACTTTGCAGGGAAATTACGTTTTGGTTGCAAATTTATAGTTGTACGGTATAGAATGCTAAGAAAAATTCTCGCCCAGTTGGAAACGCATATTTTGTTCAAGGTCGCTATACTGAAAATATTATTTAATTCTTTTTAAGTTTATAATCTTATTACAACGCGATATCGTAAGTTTACGATTTCCCTTTCTTCGCTCGAAACTCATAATACGAAAAACGATACTCTCTCCACATCGTTCTTCCTCCGACATCCTTTTTCAGCGGACGAAACCCCGCAACCGTTCTCCCGCGCACACCGCGCTTTTCGCCCGCCAGGGGGCGCCGCGACTCGACTTCTGTCGCGTCCCGTTGACGTGATATTGGCTCGCTTATCCCGCGCAACGTTTTAATGCGAAGTTCTTTACGACGCGCGGAATTCGGCACGCTGCTGAACTGCCGCGCTCGATCCGGTTCCCTGACCGCGCATAAATCCCGGCTCCGTCATAAATTGCGATACGGTAGCATTAAAGTGAAAATAATGTATGAAATTTGCCTTTTGATCATGTTGTCGGCCGGGGGCCCACGGCTTCCACTCTTCGGCGCCCTTCCCTCTCTGCCCCCGCCTCGCCCGCCGTCAGCGTGTGTGCTACGCGAAACCACGTGTCCATAGAGCTAACACCAGGCCACGGCGTGGCCCTAATCTCGCATCGCATCCCCAGGCTTATCGTACGCGTACACAGACGCGGCAATCATTCGTCACACTTAACAGATTATTCTTTTCGGGCAATCGCGTAATGCGACTTCGCATCGCGCGTAATAGCCTGTAAAGATAAAATTGTGCAAACACGGATTGCTTTGTCGCGACGGCAATTAACGTGAATGGCGAGCGTTTGACATTGTGGAGGGAGGGGAGTGGGGAGACTGGAGACAGGTGGTGATGCTTTACAGGGAGAAGTAAATTGAAAAATAAAAATTACTGAACTTTTTAGGAAATTACACTGAGAAAAATATTCATGCAAATTTTACTGCGCGGCCTAAAAAAATAATTTTTGATGAAAAGGATTTCAAAAGGATTTGATATGTGCCTCAAAAATTTCTTTTGATTAAAAAATAGTAATTTTCTTTTAATCAAAAGAAAATTTTCCTTTTCTACATAAATCATTTGATTTCGACTGTGAAAACTTTCTGAAATCATTCTAAAAACGATTTGTAACCTTGAAAGTATTTTAAAAAACTTTGGCTTTTAAAATACTTTCATTGTTTTTAAAAAAGCGAAAATAGTGTACACTATTTTAGTTTAATTCACAAAACCTTTGATTTATTGTACAAATTTTCACAAATTCAAATGTTCTAAATTTTTTAATATTACATAATTCTAATCTTCTTCCTGTAAGCAAAATATATTATGTTACATTCCAGAAATGTATTCCATATATTTGAAAAAATAATATTGCTGGTGTATTATAAGGTTTTTGCATAATAAACATGTAACAGACTATTTTCGTTTTTAGGAGTTTGGTAATAAAAATTTAGGACATAATTACTGGAGGAGGAATTGAATGTACGAGTTAATTTTATTGCAAATAAGGGGGTTACACTGTTGCACACTGTGGGTTGAATCATACGAAATATGTTGATTATGTAGCCCGAGGTAAAGAAATTTGGAAATGAATGAAACGGTGCATAAATACTGCATAAATTTGTTTATAAGTATAAGATAAATTTGGCATGTCCGATTTTTATGTATAATTTAAGCGTAATTCCCGTATAATTTTTCCATAATTTTTTTACCCGAGGCAGTTGGCAAACATTTGGCCGCAGGTTTTTTTAATCGAATATTTTGGGTGATTCAATTTTTGAGTTCAGAGAAAATGAGAACAGTATATTACTACTGTAAAAATACCAGATCGAGCTCATATTTTCAGATTATCGAAATTATTTTCGAAAATCCGTCACTAACAATTATGATTTGTTAGTATATTCTCCCAAAATTCCAGAATCTCGCTATTGTCGATATATGATGAAACGATTATTTATAATTTCTTCATTAACAAATATACTAACTCCGAAAAATAATTTATTAGTTCCAAACAAATTCACTTTACCATAACTAAGTAATTTATTTGAAATTATACCAAATTAATAATTTATTTGGGATAAATAAATTAATATTAATAACAAATGAATATATATATTTGTATGAAATAAATGTACTTATTTACTCCAAATAAGGATTTATTAACTCCAAATAAATGTTGATTTAACGTAAGAAAAATTTTCGAAATATTGTGTATTTATTAGAGATAACTGAACTATTTTTCTTTTTTTTTGCAAAATTTTTTGCAAACTTTTACAAAATTGTGTATGTACTCCAACACCGATCTCATGAAACACTCGAAAACCCGAATCCCTCAAAAGTCCTCCTCTTCGTCAACTCGTCCTGAAAAAAAAGGCCCGCATTTTTCTCGTCTCCCACGCGCGTCAGCGTCGTCCGATTGTTTCACGCCGACCGGGCCGTGATCTGCGCGCTCTCCTATTGCCGAATTTCCGAGAAGCGAGAAAAAAGACGCGTCGCTACGGGCGCCTTTTTCGTTTCGACAGGAAACACTCTCCCGTGGCCGGCCGCGCAAGGCAATCATTCGCCGAGATTAATGAGCCGATGTCTCACGCACAAACTAGCCGGCAACGTAATTATAACGTTACGCGTCGCTCGATTAATGCCGGCGTCCCCGTACAATCGGCCTCTGAAAATCGTCCGCTAATTGAACGCGCGCGTTCGCGGTACTGATTTTTATCGATCACGAAATTGCCGCGTATGATTGCCACGGATGACTGCTGCAATCGCCGCGATTTTTCTCCGGGAGAAAAGTTTAAGTGAGCTCGACGGTCGCCGTTTCAGGAGTCAGTTAGGGGAATGGGGAGGGGAACGATTTGGGAAAAAGTGGGAAAGAAGTGTAACTGTATCCATAAGGAATTCAACAAAAAGTATAACATATTAAGACATTTAATTTTTTGCGAAAATCAATATCGTGAAAATATTTTTCACGATATTGAGTTTTCTCAGTCGGTCAATCGTCGATTAAGCGCGTATATAAATTTTCTTTTCGCGATTACTCGTCAGTCTTCGCTCGGATCGGTTTGCAACACAGGAACTTAAAGGCAGGAAATTTAGTTACAGCCAAATTTGTGCACTAGTATCTATAATATTTGATTTATATCAGGAGCTTAAAGGTAGAAAATTTAGTTTACTTTCATAGTGCTTCTATGGCCCAACTTGTCAGACACCAGATACAGCCAAATTAGTCAGTAATTGTATCAAATAATACAAATTTCCCTATTTTATACATTTTATCAACAAAGTAATCTCGACAACTAAGAACTTCAAAATGAGCATATATCAATGCTTCTAGAGTCTGCACTTCATAACCTCAAAATTCTTAGGCGACCTGCATATTTCTACGACTGCGCGATTCTCTCATACACCGCGACATCTCCCCCTCCCCCTTTCTTCAATCGGGAGGCTCTAATTACCACGGCTTTATCCGCTCGATTTGACCATTATCAGGAGGATTTCGTGCGAGTGATGGCACGCCGAACGCCGGGACCGCGTCATTAAAAAGAGATATATCGAATAACGGTATCAGATATTCATTATCGTGGCACCCCTGCAGTTGCAACGCTTTCAGCCGACTGAACCCGGACTCCGTTCAGGCAACCGGTCTTCGTCTCAAACGTCAGCCGAAAAAAGCTATTAACCGATATCCATCTGGGGTCATTTCTTCCTTCGCGCTTCTCCAACTAGGAACAGGATTTGCCCGATCCTTCTTCATTTCCCATTCGCAGCGATTTAAATGCGCCGTGCACAATGCGCGCGCGTTTATAACTTCATAAGCGAGGGATAAAGGCCCGTCGACGTTTTCGGCTTAATGGCCGCGGATGCGTCACAATGCAAGATCGATTGCGACAAATTATTTTACGGCAGCCGAGCGGCGCAATTTCGCCCGGACACAAGGTTTTATTGCGCTTTTCGGCTGTGAAATTATAGGTTCGGGTATTCATTTGAGAGGGGAGTAGTTCTTTTTTAATTGGCTTCGGAGATGGGATTTGCTTTTCGGGTTCGAAGGTTGTAAAGGTAAAATTGCGAGTTTTTGAAATTGGAATTCTTTGTTTCTTGTAGTTTAAAGGTATTTGTAGAGAGTTTGTTTTCAGATGAGGTGTTTTAATTGAGAAGTCATGACAGTGAGTGGAGTAAATATTTTTCTCCCTAGTTTTTTATATCTGGCGAGGATTTTAAGGAAAAAGATAGATTATAAAATTGTATTACATTGAGGTTCTGTTAGATATTTAATTTCAAATGATAATTTAAAGATGAATCATCTTAATGTCATGATTGCTAAATAAAGATCGCCATCTGCAGTTATTCTTGCGAACTGACAAAAAGTTAGACTCAAATGAAGGTATATTTTACTTATAAGTTAAATGTACGTATACAGGATGTTTCAAAACAACCTCAACGAACTTTGCGAACGTAATCTACATAAAAAAATAAGACCAAAATATAATGTATAATTTAACTTAAAAATTGACCAATTTCAATGGATATTGATGAATATGATGCGATCAAAAAATATGAATTATAAACTATGTTGAATTAATGTTAAAAAATTAAACAATATCAAATTTTTAATTAATTATTTAAATTTCTATTTGTATAAACTCTATTATTGATGTTGCTACGGATAAGTAAAGTACTGATATTTAATTAAAAAAGGAAAAAGCTATAAATGTTTAATAAGCTAGCCTAAAAAACAGCAATTCTGCTGCTAAAATATCCCATTTTCATTTTAAATTGATATTTTGCTTATACATAAAAAATGGAGGGCCTAATCAAAATGATGTACAAATCATTTTATTTTTTGTCGTAAATTAAGCTCACAAAGTTTGTTTAGATTATTTTGAAATACCTTGTATTTCAATAAACTTTATTAATTAGTTTAGTAATTTCTGACAATTATTAAATTTCTAGTATTCTTTCTATATCTTCAACCATATACGCACTTCCAACCGCTACCTTTTATTTGAATCAACGGAGTTTTTTCGAGTTTTATGGTGTTGCTGAAACATTCTTTCTTGGTAAAAATGAATATAACTAAACCGTTCTTACACCGTAAAAAACGAGCAATCTTTTTCACGGGAAACGATTATTGATTTCAGTACAAAGCAAATATCTTTCGGACTAAAGGTACATATTTTTCGGAGACAAAGAATACTTTTGAATGTAGAATATGAAAACAATGATGTGTGGCATACAATTCGTGTTGCGCCGGTTCAAATCTCAACGTTTCCAAAATGTTGTTTTTAATTTTTGACTTTTATTTATTGCACTTAGGAAATATTGTAACCCATTACGGAGAAAAATGTTTGGTTGCGACAACAAAAATTTGGTTCTGACAACTAAAATTTCGGGTGCGACAACAAAAATTTGGTTGCGGCAACCAAAGTTTGGTTGTCACAACCAAAACAAAACCAACATTTTTCTCCGTGATTTTTCTCCGTCTAACCACATCAGTCATCAGTTAATTATCTAACTCAATTAGGGAATATCGTACTTCCACTTGACTAATAATTCCTAACTACTTATGACCAAAATTCTTAATTTAATTTTTATAGTTAAACTTTTTATGTCAATTGTTTTACTTTGATAATATTTAGCTTTGTCTGTTATAATTTATTTATATGTTTCTACAAACACTGGTTTCGATTAACAATAAAATTTTTTGCAAATAATAAACCAATAGGCATCGAATCACTATTTGATATCACTATTTTTTTAACCACTGCACAATCTTGGCGTAACCTTTACTACGTAACTGTTTTTGACTGTGATTTCAATTTCACTAACAATTCCTAACTACTTATAATTTCTTAAGAATTCCTATCATCTCCCAAGACGCATAACGTTCCTTAATTGTCTTCTAACTTCTTTCTCAGTGTACCAAATTTCATTTCACCCATCCAGACCTCTCCAACCGGTCATCCGACGCGCATCCCTGCCCCCGTCTACAGTTACCCGCGACGGAAGTAAAAACAATAATAAAACGAGTCAAATGTGCGTCAGCCATTTACTCCGCGCAGCCCCGTCTCCGGGATTCCGCGGATCCCGGCTCTAATTGCGTTACTCCGTCCCATTACCGGCCGTAAAATTACAGGTCCGTCAGCGTTTCTCGGAACGCTCGTTTATATCGCGCTCCCGCGCTTGCAGCGCCGTCCCTCGGCCGATAGACACATTACGCGGTTCGCGCGCGGCCCAACTTTTCGGAATGCCGAAAGCGCACTTTTTCGCGCGAGACTTGTCGGAACGGGCGA
>JABFPB010004577.1:0-14681 GCA_022817645.1 Ceratoteleas bidentatus
CAGTTTTTTTTCACATACTGTACAGTATTTGTATATGATTTTTGATGTCTGTATTATAAGTAATAACACATTCATTTTATTTGCACGTATCTGTAGCTCCTTATGAAAACGAGTCCTGATGGTTCCTATGCGGTTTTTAGCATTAGTTTTTATCCGTATCTAATGGTTTCTAATGGAATTTTTCAACTGGGCAGTGTCCATATTCTTATTTAGACGTATTTTGTAAAATCTGTAATGTCGGTAATCACGCTTTCGACACGACCTTAAGATCTTCTAAGCAATTCTTATCCCATGTCATTCCTTATATGATCCAAGACAAGATCTTCCCAATTCTTTTCATGTCTTTCATCAATGTTCCCAGCTTCCAAAAGAACTCAGCTTCAAAGTCCCAATCTCATCCAATCCCTCTTCACCTTCGTTTATCCCATTTCATACCTAACCCGATAAAGAATCTGTCTGATCTTTCTCGCATCTTCCATCCATGTGTCCAATCCCCAAAAGAACTCCAAGTACAAAAGTCGCAATTTCCTACAACCCTTCTTCATCTACCCCTATCCCAACTCCTCCCAATCTTCTCCAATAGATCTGGGGATAGACAGATAGGGGATTTGTCTACCCCAATAGACAAATCCCCTAAACCCCGTGGATTCTACGCTGAATCTTCGTTCAGTCCCCGTCTAAACATCCACCCACCTACATTCCACCTGGATTCCACGTTTCGTATCTATTAGGACATCCCCAAACAGAACAAACACGTGTATTCTACGTCGATTTCCCGGAGACATTTGGGAGACAGAGGTTTTTGGGGTAAATTTAGGAGATTTCCCATGGTATTATGGAACTTAGTAAGAATCCGGATTCCTCCTCATCCTCTCTTCCTCCAGATCCACCACCCTCTCCCAGAAGTTATCCACCTGACCAGTAACCGATCGGACCCTGGCACCTAGGCCCCCTAGACGCTCGGGCAAACACCGGCGGTAAATATTTTCGTCTGCCAATCGCAGGCCGATGTCGTCAGCCCCGATAACGCCTTTCGTCACGGATCTCGTGACGGGCAATCAGCGCGACGCATTGTTGTCACATGGAGCGATAATTGGCGGGAAGCGTGGTCATCGGGGTGTACCGTGTTTGGCCAACCGAGTGACTGGGCGCGCGGCCGCCAGGGGGAGGGGGAGGGCGATTCCTTCGGGCCTTGTATATAACTGGAGGCTCGAAAAATCGAGTCAACAGTCTTCGAGCGATTGTTTGTGAGGCCGCGATCGCGTCGCTAACGCGAACCGAGAGACCCCTGGTGGTGAAGCATATATAGCGTTGGAGTTCGTTGGCTCTGATTCGCTCGCGGGAGACTGCCGAGGAATCCGAGAACCGCGACTTTTGGAAGGCTTTCTCGAGGGGACCGTAATCGAGAGGGCGCGACGGGGCGAGTTTCGACGAAGAGGACGCGAAAAGGTTCATATATGCGTTACGCGAAAAAAACGAGCAAGATCATCCAGCTGCAGTTCCGCACGTTCTTATACCTGCAACCGTCAGACAGGGGGTAGAGGGCGCGACGAGATTTCGCCCGAGATTTGGGAAGAGAATTTTTGGCCTTCCGGCAATTTGTGTACCTGATTCCACGAGATAAGCAAGGTGAGTGGGGTGAGTTCTGCAGGGTGGGAGGTGGACTAAGAATTAGAAGATTATTCTTATAATTAGAGGAATATTCTTCTTATAAGTGAAATATTCTTATTATGAGCGGAATCTTCTTAGCGTAAAAGAATTTTGTAACAATTTTCAGTGTGGGAGAATTTTTGTAGGGGGTTTGAGTAATTGATAGTTTCCTGGTAAAAAGACAAAAAATGCGGTGTAATTCTAATGTATTGGCAAAATAGTTTTCATTCATCGGTAATATAAGGAAAATGTATTAGGAATATATTGGTGGTGTATAAATTTTGTTTATCTTTATGGCTTAAATATACTGAAGATATATTTAAGGCATTAGAAATATACTGAAAATATGTTATTCGATTTTTCTCAGGGTTTAGTGCTGCTAGTCTTTGGAAGTTAAAAAGTGGAAAAGAATGAAAAATTATTACTATCTGAAGCTAACAGCAAAGTTTAGTAGGGAAAATGTGAAAAATTGTCATCTGACTTTTAGAATATTTGTAGAATTATTCATTTTAATATTTTTCATATTGTGTTTGGCGTTTTTAATACTTAAGTAAAGTTATATTTGTCTACGCTGTTTGTGAAATGTTTCCAACTTGTGAATTTTAGATTATTTTACAGTTACGTAATTGTAAAATATACGTAAAAATTAAAGGTAAATTTTGTTAAAATTTAAAAATAGCATAGTAGATTCTATGAATTTAAAAAATGGTACTAAAATATAATAGGAGATTAATTATTATATCAGAAAGATGTAGTATGCAATATGTTTTGGCACTTGTTTAAAAATACATATTTTTAAGTGCAAAAGAGAAACTAGATAGCAATAGATAAAAAATACATTTAGTTCGGAAAAAATTATATATTTTACAACAAAAATGGAAAAGTTTTTATGTTTTTTATTGTAATTGACGAAAATAATTTAAAACATTACGGGATTTTGAGTGTAACTTTTATGGATTCTTCTTTTAATGGGCTAATTTGATAAGTAATCTGTCACAATTTGAACTTTGATGCCCAATTTTCATTAATTAATGAAATACTTAATTAATGAAAAAATACTTAATTAATGAAATACTTAAAAGTTACACAGTAATCAGATTGTAAGATATGTATCTTTTTATCGAAACGGTTAAACTTGAAGATCATTCTTATCATTATGACACAATTTTCGTGCATCTGTAATTAGTGAAAAAAAATAATAAGTACAATCGTACTAACAACTTGACATATGATTAGTTCAGTGTATGATTTACTGTTTTGCATGGCTTTCACAGACATTGCATAATTTCAATATTCATACATTATCATAACTAATTTACACGGGATATATGCAAGATAATTAACAGCACTTGTAAACTCATGGCATATGACTTTTCAATATTGTTTTGTAAAATGATGAAATCTTTCAAAAAGTAAAGATTTTACAATTTAATCCTACATTTGTAATTCTACAAAATATTATTAATTTTACAGGAAAAATGAGCACAAATAAAAACAACGAATTCCACATTTTTGTCCAATTTACAAATTTCAAACAAAATATTTCCACAATTATATAAAATCGCTGAAAAATTGCGCTCGTTATATAAAATAATGACAAAATCCTAGAACAACGTATTGTATTACAAACTTTTAAAAAGCAATTATGCAACCGTTTCGCCATTTGTTACAGCCAATAATTATCGAACAATTAAAAAAAATCTGTCGCCCGGAGATTCGATCGCGAAAAGCACCTGAATCGCCGACGAGAAATATCCAGTTCGACTTCGGTCCAATTTAAATCACATTTTCCCGACGTTGTGCCCATTTTACGTCTGTCTTGTCCGATAACGAGTCTGAAAAAAACGAAAAAAATACAAAAATGTATATTGCCACCTAATACCTTGACTTATCACCTTTATCGGCCTCAAATGTACGGCGACGAAATAATTAAGCGAGCAAACTTATTTTTCAACTCGCGCAATCTCGAAATCAGCTCGGCCTAGTGGAAACCGATTTAAACCATTTCAATCTGGATGTAACCGATTTTATTCGAGATGAATATTTAATAGATACGGTTTATGAAATTGTAGTTCGAGGACTAACCAATAACAAATGAAAATCGACGGATATTATCCTCGAGTATTACTACACCGAGCAATTATTTCATTTTTTCTCTCTGAGAAAAATGCCGATCAGTAATTTACTATTATATTACAACATCGCAACATTTGCATTTTTAAAATGATTATTTATCAATTTTTTTAACTCCAATCAAAGTGGACTCTTAAAAATACAAAAAATATAAATTCTTCTATTTTCTAAGAAGACATATTTTTTTAAATACGTTTTTCTTCTCAGTTGCAAATTCATAAAATTTGTTCAAAAAATAATGTTTTGTGACATTTGATTCTATTGTCCTGTAATTATTTTAATTTGTCTGCAATTTATCGAAATAAATATTAGAATAATTGTCAAAGTAAATGTAATCGTGTTTCTCGCGACGGATCCTTTGTTAACTTCAATTAAATGTGGAAATACGTGCAACTCCAATTCGAATCTGATACAATTTCAATGTCACCGACGGTGTCAAGTGTAAAGATGAATTGCAGCTGCGGCCATTTGTAATTCCATTTGCATCACTGATGCGCTCGATCCGATTGCGCGATATTTTCACATTTTTTTCATTAATCGTTTAACCTCCCCGAAGTCAATCGCTCGAAACTCCCCTGACACCCGGCATCGATGGAATTTAATTTATGCGGCACGATTTTTTTTTAAATTTGCGCGCCGCGACAAACCCGTGACGCCGCTTCAACAATACGATTTGAATTGCGCGCCTTTTTTCTATTTCCAATTCAAATTTCACGCTTTTTTAATTGCGGGCTTATTAAACGATTGTTTTTGAAATTCGAATTGCGCGCCTTTTCCGTTATTATCGTTTTTTGAATTTCCCGTCAAATAAGTTCTGAATTTCTTAAACTGCAGTTAAAGAGCGTATATTTAAATTTCGCGCCAACATTTGAATATCCTGTCGAATAAATTATAAGTTATTTAAACTGCGTTTAAAGTGTATACTTTTTTTAATTTTGCGCTGTAATTTGAATTTCCCGCTAAAAGTAAAAAAAATGTTCTTTTTGGATTTTACAGAAAATGAGACTGCGTCTGTTCATATTCTTCTTTGCCTTATCCGCCTCCTCCGCTGAACAGCGACGAGCGGAAAATGAGCCAATCAATATTGACGACTGCAATTCAACTAGCACGATGGATTACTTTTCTTGGCCTGACTACTCCGTTTTGGGAGGCATGTTGCTCATCTCATGCCTCATCGGCACTTTTTACGGATTTTTCACAAAGAAGCAGGAAACCAGTGACGATTTTTTACTGGGAGGTTCCAACATGGGGACATTCCCCATGGCCATGTCATTAGCCGCTAGTTTCATCACAGCAATCGAGTTGCTGGGAAACCCTGCAGAAATGTATACAAATGTACGTATAATTCGCTGTTCCCAAGTTGGCAACTCTGAGTGTAGTCTAAAAACAAGATGGCGACGAAAGACCGTCTCACCTCGACTTTTCACAACCCGTTTCTGACCACTTCTAACTGCTTTTAAAATAAATTGTTCATATTATCCTGTTTTAAATAAATGAATCATTCGTTTGACGCCTTTTCATACCATTCTGGAACTTTTTAAGTTCTTATTTCCTTATTTTGACTGTTTTAGGGTACGCAATTTTGGATGAGTTGCGCATCTTTCATCATCATCGTTCCGTTAACGTCGAAGTTCTATCTTCCGGTGTACATGAAATTGAGATTGACTTCGAGTTACGAGTATTTAAATCTGCGCTTCAATCACCATTGTAGATTACTCGCGAGCAGTTTGTATATGGTCCAAATGGTCCTGTATACCTCCGTTGCAGTCTATGCGCCAGCTCTAGCTTTAAGCCACGGTAAGGAATTTCAATGCTCATCTATATTCATGGCAACCTGACAAAAAGCCTTCATTTCCATAATGCATGCATATTACGTAAGATGTTTTTCATTCTGCGAAATTAATCATCGCCCAATTGCGAAATTCACGATATATTTTTGTTACAGTTACCGGATTAAATACTTACATCGCAGTTACTCTAGTCTACATCGTTTGTATCTTCTATGCATCCCAAGTAAGTATCTAACTGGCGGTTGGGTCGGATAGATTTTCATCTAGAGATTTTGATGCTAACAGGAAATTTCTTTTGCGCCTAGGGTGGGATGAAAGCAGTTATTATGACAGACACTTTCCAAGCAGCAGTTTTAATGGGTTCCCTGTTCCTAATTTTGGGCCTTGGGGTCAGTTGGTCCGGTGGAATCAACGAAATTTGGAAAGACAATAGCGAGACTGGAAGAATCGAATTCTTCAACATGAACCCTGACCCGACGAAAGGTCACAACTTTTGGTCGGTTATCATTGGAGGTACCTTCTATTGGCTCACCATGTTCTGCAGCAACCAAGCTTCAGTCCAGAAGTACCTCAGCGTTGAAAATATTAGTCAAGTCAGAAGGTGAGCGGAACCCACCATTTTTTCCCTAATCGATGTTTCCAAATTCCAATCCTTAGCGGAATTTTAACAGCCTTCTATTTTTCGTTCCAGTGCATTGTGGGTATCTTCAGCTGGTCTGATCCTGATCTACACAATAAACTTCTTGACCGGCATGGTTCTGTTTAGCGAGTACAAACACTGTGACCCTTTGAGATCCGCACAAATCAGTGGGCAGGATCAGCTACTTCCATTTTATGTGATGGAAACGATGGGTTCCTATAAGGGAATCCCCGGATTTTTCGTTGCAGGCATTTTTGCTGCTTCCTTAGGGTAGGTTCCTTATCCTAAACAGTTTCCCTTTCAGTTGGGTTATAAAACTCTAACTTGGACTACGATAATGATTTATTTTTAATCCTATTTTGGTAATTCTGGAATTTTTCAGAACTGTTGCCAGCGCCATGAACTCACTAGCCGCCATCACTTGCGAGGACGTGCTGCAAGGCATGTTCAAGATGGAGATCTCAGGCAAAAAAGGAGCAGTTTACGCGAGATACATCAGCATCTTTTTTGGAGTCCTCAGTTTTTCCCTGGTGTTCGTTGTCGAGCGACTGGGAGGCGTCCTCCAGGTAAACTTCTGACTAATTTACGTTCTTCGGATTCTGTGTCCATGATAGTGGCGGGAAATTCGAAATTCGAATCGATTGCTCAAACGAAATTGTGGTTTCAGGTCGCCCTGTCTTTCAACGGCATGGTCGGTGGGGTCACGCTGGGTCTCTTCTCTTTGGGAATGTTCGTCCCTTGGGCCAACGCGAAAGGCGCTCTAGTCGGAGCCCTAACCAGTTTATCCCTCGTGGCTTGGATCGGTTTAGGCGCACAGGTGGCTGCGTTGAACGGACAAATTCATATCGACGCAAAACCAACTTTTACCGATCAATGCCTCTGCCTCGCTAACAGCACTTCGCCTATTATTGAACCAGTCCATGACGACGATAACGTGTTCTTTATTTATAAGGTAAATATGCCCACCTCGAGATTTCAAACGCTAATTACGACCATGTACCATGTAAATACATCGTATTTACTTTTGCGAATGCAAAAATGATTTTTAAAAGTGAACCATTCAAGCCATTTGCCCGGATGTTCATAATTTTAAAAAATGGCAACTTTCGCCCACTTCGCAATTTTGCGCTCAATTTTCTTGAATAAATCGTTACTTTTTCGAACAATTTGACCGGGAACTTGGTTTTTGGAAGGGGATCGATTGGTCAAACGTTAGAAACGAGAAATCTGATGTCAAAATTTTGGTATCAAATATTACCATAGCTCCACCTCGTGTTTTCAAACTCTTATTAAGACCATGCAGATACATCATGCTCAATTTTGCCAAAGTAAAAACGATTTTTAAAAGTGAACCATTCAGGTCATTCGCTCGGATGTTCATAATTTTTAAAAATGGCAACTTTAGTCCACCTCGCAATTTCAACCTCATTTTTCTGGAACAATTCGTTACTTTTCGAACAATTTTGCTGAAAACGTGGTTTTTGGGAGTGAATCAATCAGTTAAAGATTAGAAATGAGAAATCTGACTTCCAATATTACCATAGCTCCACCTCGCGTTTTCAAACTTAAATTAAGACCATGCAGATAAATCATTCTCAATTTTGTCAATGGAAAAATGCTATTTAAAAGTGAACCTTTCAAACCATCCGCCCAGATGTTCATAATTTTAAAAAATGGCAACTTTCGTCCACCTCGCAATTTTAACCTCACTTTTCTCGAACAATTCGTTACTTTTTCGAACAATTTTGCTGAAAACGTGGTTTTTGCAAGTGAATCAATCAATTAAACGTTAGAAACTTGAGATTTGACGTCGAAAATTTTAATTTGCAGATCAACTACCTCTGGTACAGCGCCATTGGCTGCATCACGACGGTCCTGGTGGGTACCCTGGTGAGCTACTTGACAGGCTTCCAGGATCCCATCGAAGTGGATCAAGACTTGCTGAGCCCGCCAATCAGAAACCTGCTCACCCTTGACCGGAAGTCCAGTCCGGCTACCCTCCAGGGTATCACCAACCTCGCTCTCGACCTGGACGGCGACAAACCTGCCATCGACACTGTAAAAAGTACTAAAATAAACATCCCCGAAAAGTTTTGAACCTTGAGCCGAAACGGGTGAAATCGTTTCGGAAACGAGTCCGCGAGGCTCGAAAGTGAGGTTAGAGTTTGACGACTGTGCTTTTTGCAGCTAATGCTGGACTGTCCGACAGGCGGCAGGTGTTTCACCTGTCGCAGTTGAAATCCGAATATGAGAGTAGAGAAACAGTTGTTCACGTCCCGAATCAGCAGTATTGTTAGATGACTTATATCGCGCGAGTTATTCGCCATATTAGATTCGTTCAAGGATCTGCGAATATAGTATTGTTGTTCCTCAGAGTTTTATTCTTTTTATCAGGACGGTTTTCACTGCGCCGATTATTTAACTGTACACTTTTTTACATTTCCTAATAAACCTGACATATTTATTATTTATGAAGTGATTTTGTATACCTTTCCCTTTCCCTTTCATATGGAAAATATGATTTTTATGAAAAACGAACTTAGTTTGGATGAAATCTGATTATATTACAGTGTTTAGGACGTAGAATTCCTTTAATATGAGTATAAACATGACTATGTTTGGAGCAATTTGTAAAGTTGAAATTTCGAGTATTTTGAAAAATTTTGATTATTAAAAAAAAACTACTTTTTGCAATACTTGAAATATGGCCAAGATTGTACTCAAATTAAAGCATTTTTTATCCCAAATACAGTTTCGACGAGAAAAAGCTCAACAAAAAAAATTTTTTTTTCAGATTCCAAAAAATGATCGTTTTTCAAAATTTAATCATCATCATAAATGCAAACGCACCTTATTTTATCTTTCATAAAATATATACGTTTATTTGAAAAATTCAATCTTCCCGGTTTATTAAATCATATCATTTGCTGATAAGGACTTCATTGAAGTTTAGAAAAATGTTGAAAGAGTGAAATATAATCAGCCTATACATATCAAACCTGTATTTGAATGATGAAACTATCTAAATGTACGAATTCACAAGAACTGATCGATGCATCATAATAATTAACTCAGTTATTATATTAATCAATTAATTATTATTTCAATCTTGTTTTAAAATAATGAATTATATTTTTTAATATTTGTGTTATATTTGTACGTTTATTATTCCAGTTTATTGCCACTGTAATGAACCTCGGGTTTTCCGTGTAATACAAATTTATTTCAGGAAGAAAGTCACCTAACTGGATATGGCAGGAATATGTCACTTAACCAGCCATATGCGTTTCTATTAAAATTTCGTAACTTATCGCGACATTATTATTGTAATAATAATATTTACATTTATTATGCCTGCCACTTTCAGGCAGCATGCAAATGAGAATTACAATTATGTAGTGATAGGCAAAAACAAGTTGAGATGTTAAACAAATTGACATGTTGTTAATTTATTTCAATGGAAGAGTTTAAAATTGCATATGTTACTTCTCACATATCGACGATTTAGCATCGCTGGTTTCCTGAAATATGACTTTTTTAAAGTTCATTCTGCAGTATGATTTTATTCTTCTCATTTTGCGATTTATTCGCATTATAAATTCAACCAATTTAACGAAAAAATGAAAAAAGTTTCATGAATAGAAACGCGTAAAAATCTGAAATCGGTTATAACTTACTTTTATTAAACATATAACATCTTTACGTGCATTTTTTTTTAATAAAATTGTATGCTAAGGAAAAACTGCCGTTCACCGAATAACATTTATTTATTTTTTCTTTTCAAAATGAATCTTAATTTGAAAATTACTGCGTTACATTCAAAATTCGATAACATCACTTTTCGATTCAGGATCAAATTCGTAATAAAAGTTTTTTATACCGGAAATACATTTTCGCATATTTCCATATTCTAATTTAAAAATACTAACTTCCATCCAATTAAATCTCATTTTCCCATATAATTAAATTCCACATATATTATCATTGTCAAAGCAATATAACAATAATATAGTACTGATGTTACTATCTGTATGCAAGTTTATATTCATCCTATTAATTCCTATCACGCATTCACTGTTTCCAATAATTTGCACTGTTTATCGAAAAGAGCCATTTATTATTGGAAACCTAGCAAGATTAAACAAATACCCTAATTAGAAACAGCATAATTTAGTTCCACTTAACTGAGTTTCCCAGGTGAACATGCACTTAACTGGTTATGATGGTGACGTTTCAGATATCTGATGATGATTTGACAAATTACCAGCCAAATGTCCATCAAACCTTCATTTCGTTACACTGAAATGTTCCAAAAATATTCTGGGTTCATTCTGGGTTCATTTCTGGCAACTTTACTAAGACGTAAAGTTGCGGTCTGCCACTTTGAGGACATGAGTTCAAGTCCTCTTACTTAATACTGTTTTTTTCAAAAATAACGAAGAGAATATTTTTCCCAATTCCAAAAATGTTTCAAGAACTATTCCCGGTACATTTAAACTATTAAAAAATAAATTCGGTACATTCCTGGAATATAATGTGCTATTAAGGTATATTTCTTTAATCAAATTTCTAAACCAAAATAGTGCTGAAAAAGCTATCCTCTTCAGACTTCATTTCGCAAAATCCCAATTTCTCCCCCCCCCCATATTCTCCCCATCGCTAAACACCTGCAAATTCGTCTCAATTATTCACACATTATGCTGCAATACACAAAAGAGAAAGAGAGTAAAGTTAAAACTCCGCGCGGTGAAAGTGGATCAATAATATCGTACACGTTTCCCAGACCTTTAGTTCCGACCAGTCCGCGCTCGGGTAAAAACCGGACTGGCGCGCCTAGCGACCACGTGATCGCAATCGCAATCCGCAATTTAGCGCCCCCTTTTGTTTAAACTCGATTTACCCTTAAAATACCCTCTTTCCCAACAAAAGAACCAAAGTTTTCGCCCGCAAATTCCCGGATCTCATGCCATGCGCCATTGCACGCGGAGCGACTGTTTTGGCCCGGAATGTCGCGGAATGCGGCGCAGGTGATTATTTTGTTTTGAATGTGGTTTTGGGAAACGTGGCGCGTTGTTTTGGTTTCTCGCAGTCAGTGGAAAAAAAGGTTTGGCAAAATCACGTGGTGCGGGCAAGAGAAAGGCGACTGGTAAATGGAAAGGTTTCGCCGGGCGCATTTTGATTGAGCGCCGGAAAAGCGGTTTTAGTGGGCTGAGTCGGTTCATCGATTGGGCTGAATAAAAACGACGAGATCGATGAAGCGCGAGTCAAGTTACGCGACGACGTGATTGATTTGGTCAAGTTTTGTTCAGTCTCGCAAGTTTTGAAAGAATAAAATGTATATATCGGGCGCAAAATGGTTCTTTTCAACCCTAGGGCATAAAGTGACCGGGTAAACAGCCCTGGGGCGCAAAATGAAACTTTGTGTCCTCCCTAACAGAGACACCTCTAAAACACGTAGATTCGACGCGGAATCTACGTCGAATCTACGTCCGAGTGTTCCTCCACGTAGAATCTACATATAATCCATGTTCAATGTTTATATGGGCTATTACTTTTCTTTTCATTAATATGTCCACGTATGTTTCCAGGATGTAATGATGTTCTTCACATTCAACCTGTCCTCCATTCGTGGCTTCCGATGGATCATCCTGGTGCCTGTGCTGGTCTACATAATTTTAATCCTCCTCAAAATAAAAGACACCGAAAGGTTCAGAAGTACCGACGCTTCAAGCCGGCACCAGGAACAGCTCGGCTTAGAGCGCCTGATCTTCGAACTAGAGGGCGCCACCCCTAGCGCCACCTTGCGGAAGGACCTGGCGCATTTCAAGTACATTCAAGTGGGGAACGACAACAAACAGGTTCCAAAGGTGCCGATCGAAACGCGAGAGGACTCGCGGAACCTTTTGGAGGACATCTTCCTGCGGGCCGATGTCGATGGCAACGACGTCCTGGACATCCAAGAACTGTCCAGGTGGATCCACGCGAAAGTCACCGACCACATTGGACGTGCCGTTCGGGAAAACTATGGTCTTTTCACTGTGGTTGACGTGGATCCGAGCGATGGTAGGTTTTTATGGGATGATTTTAATTTATTACAGATCAATCGAGCGCCATCTGGCGGGGAAAGGCATTGGGATTGAAGTTATTAAGGAGTAGAATTCAGAGGCGACGGTGGCGCCATCGTTAGGTAATACTGTTAGGTCAGAAGAATAGGAATGAGAGAATTTTTTAGGTTTTGCAGGCCTAAAGAACCATTCAATGATTCGTCATAAGGAAAAAATAAAACTGAATGCTAAATAAATTAAGTAATGCGCAATTACGTTACTTTGACCTTCTTTAAATTTGAAGGTCAAATCACTTGGGAAGAGTACCACGCCTACTTCCTTCGCAAGCATGGCTTCTCCGAACACTACATCAGCTCCCATAATAAGAAACATGTGGAGCTAGCTCGGAATCTGAAGGAGACCATCATGAGGGACCGTGCCAGGTGGTCGGAAGCCGCTAAAAATGACCCGGAAAAGTTAACTCTCGACGAATTTCTGGCGTTCACCCATCCGGAAAGCAGTGATAGGGCACTGCTGCAGATGGTAGAAGAGATGTTCGATAAGTTCGGCAAGTCTTTAATATCCAGATAAAAATTTCCAGTGTGGTTTTAAAGATTAATCAAATTTCAATTGGTTTCAAAGACAAAGTTCCAAAGTGGTCGAAGATAAGACAACGTCGTTTTTCTATCTTAGATCGAGATGGGGATGAGCTGCTGACGGAAGAAGAGTTCGCCAGTTTGCCAACAGAGGGCATGGGACTCGAATTCCGAGAGGAGAAAACGGAAAGTACAAAGGGCACTGAGGACAGGCGGAAGGAGTTCCGGTATCTGATCGATAAAAATAAGGATGGCAAGGCTGACCGTTCGGAATTATTGGTATATATATATTTTAATATACCACAATATTTTGACGCAATTTCCAATTCAGTACGATTATATTCAACTTATTCTACCTCAAAAACACAGAATTCTTTTTTATAATGACCTAAACGTTGGTTTAAATACCCATTAGGCCCATTTTCTTGTAACCAACCCTAAACAATTCTTCAAAAATTCCATTCCATTACAGATGTACATCGACCCTCGTAATCCCAGGCACGCCATCCAAGAAGCTCAACACCTGATAGAATTATCGGACATCAATAACGACGGGAAACTGAATTTGCCCGAGATACTGAGCAAGATGGACCTCTTCCTTGACAGCAAAATGGTCGATACCGAGAAAAGTTTCCACGACGAATTCCGTTAAACGGTTTACACTAATCGCGAAACTCAATCGGAGTTAGCGTAATTCGCCGACGACTCGATTATAGACATACGATACGTACAAACCTGTGATACATTTTTATGCGCACTCTAACGAATTTGTACAAAGCTACTTTTAGGTTAGGCGTAACGCGATTGACGAATTTCGAATAATATCGACGATAACGAGTGATAATAGAGCACAAAATGTCACAATCCGTCCATGTTATGCACTTTAGTTCGTCCGCTTTCGTGCATTTTTTAGGAAGTCGTGGTTCCTCAATTTTAGGTTAGGTGGCATTGCCAAACCTACAAATTTCGCGATCTTATTTAAGATGTATAAATGTTTATTCGACATTGGAATGGAATAAACGATATTTAAAATATATTGATGCAAATCCATTTAATGTTATTCAGTGCAGATAGCGCCACCTTAATGGTAATTTTTAAATTGAGGTTAAGGTGTCGTTCGCAGTTTACCTTCAGTCGGTAAATAGAAAACAGGAATTTTCTGGGATAACTTCAATTATCGAGCGGAAATTGCGATGTTACCGACACCTTTCGGTGTTTTTGGTGACCAAATAAAGGTTTTCCGGGTTGGATATCTACATTATCGACTGGGTTGTAATGAATCGATTCGGCTGTAATATTAATATTTATATTTCGAAATATAAATGTACAGCGTTTGCGCACCAATCACATTCATCGGTTTCCAGCGAAATTCGTCTCAGTAACTTGTTGAACATCACAGTACCGACATAGAAATAGCATATCAATTATCCACAATACCTTTGCACACACAATCGGCTGATACAACTTATCATTAGTTTCGCATATAAAAATTAGACTCTAAGTTGCTGTTTCAAAAAGTCTTACTTTTTACTTTTTGGCAATTTATAGATTTTTACACGGAGAGAAATGTGTTGCGATATTCGGCAGCGAAAAGAGCATGCGATTTTCGGTAGTTCTCAAACGTCGAAAATCGCCAGTGAGCCATGCTATAATCGACGGTGGATGTACCGAAAATCGACATGTAAAATGTACGCGATATTCGACAGCGACGCGTCGCGTTTATCGCTAGTCGTTGCTTGCGTTATTCGGCAGCCACTTCAATAGCGATTTTCGCACGGCTCCACTGTCGATTTCGGTAAAGGCTCCGCCCACTTTTTGGAGCCTACGA
>JABFPB010004578.1:0-14682 GCA_022817645.1 Ceratoteleas bidentatus
ATTTTTATTTGTGTCCTTTCTACGAGTTCTATTAGCACATTAAACAGTTTTGTATGTTTGAGTTTTTCTTTGTACTTTGCGCGATTTTTCATTTCTAATGGTTTTGTTTTGTATTATATATAATGAAATCCAGCATGTAATTTTACAATTTTTTACGGTTTTTGAAAGGGTCTCGTTTATATCAGCTAACAAGTCCTACGTAGTATCCTACGTGGCTGATTCTGATCTCGGATTGTCAAAATTCAAAATGGCGGATCCAGTTTCGCATCTGCCAATTTTAACAACGAATTCGTTATAAACATATGGTTGTTAACAATGATATTATCAACGTGAGTATTTCGGTGAATTATATTTTGCCAATTATATTTTTGAAATATATTTATAGATAACTACAGATAAAAACGGAACAATAAACGGATTGAAACTCATCGATCACAATAAAACTGAATACATATACGTATTGAATACGTCTGTAGGTGCAAGGTTCCAAAAAATGTTTAAATGAAGGGCCACGGGCAATAACAGGATTTGCGCTCGGCGGGACCCTAAAAACAGACAACCGACGCTGTGATGATAACATTGGTTTTACATTAAAATATCTCGAAAACTATTGATCTTAGGACCATAGTTGCAGCGAGGGAAATATTCCTAATAATATCAGAAATATGTTTTTCAACGATGAGGAAAATCTGTATTATAGAAATTGAGATATCGCGCACTGAGAAAACTAAGTGGTAAGAAATCATCATTTAAATGGTATAATCTTACCACTTGAAGTGGTAAAACCTTAAATGATATATTTATTAACATTTTGTTAGTTGGTTCCTATAAATACGGGTTAATATTAAATGTTAATGAGTATTTAAATAAACAAATTAATTGTGTAGTAAATTCAAAATATCTAAAACTATAATTTAGCGCTATTAAAAGTTTGCGGTTATGGTTCATGATTTATCAAATTACATTTCCTAATATGATATTTATGATTCCAATCAAGTTATCTGATACTTAATAGCATTCCAGATACATTATTAGAATTTTTTAATAAAAATTGTTCATTAATACTGTAAATGAAATATATTTTAAGTTACCATTTCAAATAGTAAAGCTTTTCCACTTGAAATGGTGACTTTTACCACTTAAGTGGTGATTCTTACCACTTAGTTTTCTCAGTGTATTAATTTCAACGAATACAACATTCAATTTTCATCGTGAATTGCGGTCCGATAATCCGTACGCTGTGTAATTTGTGGTAATTTTGAAAATTCTTTATCAGAAGCGACCATTATCTACATATTTTGCTGAACTTCAATATTCACACTGAGTGAGCTACGTTTCAGAATATTCTGCTATGTTGCAGTTTTGCTGGACATTTTCTTGATACTCCGTTTCTCCCAACTTTTTATATCGTTTGTTTGTTTTGTGACCGTTTTAAGGAGGAGGCGTTTCAACGTCAATTCTTGTTATGACGATCGAATGGAACACGTTTCATGAAACATTCATCGACTTTCCGAGGTGTGATAATTTGACACCGGGGTGCAGAGGGCGATCGTGAACTGTTCAATTATTGAACTCAAAATAATCGCTTCTGATAGAGACAACGTATAACACTACAAAAAGAAGTATTTTTCCAAAACTCATTGCCAAAACATAGTGTAAAGTCATCTTAAAACGTTTTTAAGAACAATCTATGAAACTGTATCAGCCTTTTGAAATAAGATACTATTTTTCCAGAATGTCTGATTATGTAGATTTGACTGTTTTCGTTTATATACTTGGTTGATAATATTTGTTAATATTATGTCCGAATTTTACACCAGTATTCATTGAGCTATTTTATTGATTCGGAGAAAATTGCAGTCTACATTTTTAGTTTCCAAACCAGGAAAACTAAAAATGTAGACTGCAATCCAGCCACGTTCCTCTAGCAGGTGTAATTCAATTTTAAACGCAATATCTCGTAACTTCTTATTGAAGGAATTTCATACCATACGGCAAATAACAATAAAACGATTTTTCGCTGATATAAACATATGAAATTTTACGCTATATTGTGACAACGTATTGATTTTTTCCCAACAGAAAAGTTGATAAGATTAAGTCTTAATAAAATCCTTTCATTCTTTCAATTTATCGTAACGCTAATTCGTTACTTAGATGTGTTTTTTTTTAATATTCCTTCTCACGAATGGCGAGTGTTCATAAATGATGTTTGGGAATATCGCCTCGCAAGTTATTTTTTGGAAACTTATTCTCTTCTCTTATTCTCTACATCTTTATTTAAGGAACAGTTTCGTAAATTAATCGTTATCGATTTAACATAAAGACTGAAAAGCAATTAGATAGAGTGTCGAATTTACTTCGCCCGGATGACAAACAAAATTCATTAGCATTTTATCTCGAAACGGTTTGTTAAATGTTGGGCCATTTCCGTGAAACGCCGAGACGAAGAAGGGTGATCCGCGATCTCATTGCTGGACCCCGTAACACGTTCCACGTGTTAGCGCAACGCCTTCTTCCGTGACCCACATTGCCGTTTCGCACGTCTTTCTCGCGTATCTTTGCTCGGTCGCGGGGCGGCGCAAGCCCGACGTTTTGAGGGGCTGTAAATTGTCGGCACCGTTATGTTTAATTCCGACAAGTTTTTCCACCGGAATAAGCGCAATTTATTCGACGGCAAATAGGCGTGCGCGCTCCCGCGATTGCGAAAAACGCGCTCCGAAAACGCGGGTTAATATTACACACGGAACTGAGCAAACTTATGAGCATCGTCGGAAGCTGAGATATTACGAGAAAAGTTGTTGGATAATTCAAAGTAAATTTTTGGTGGTTCTTTTTTAATGAGACATATGATTTATTGCAAATCGTATAGGGAATTACTCTTTTGTTAGATAGAGTCCTGTTTTTAATCTGAGAAAATGGGACTATTATTTGTATTTTCTGTATCGTTAGTTTAATAATGATTTTGTCTCGTTGATCAAGATCTGCCTATTATTTCGGATGGACTATTATGCCCAACATTCACTGAGAAAAAAGATTTGTTTGAAACAGACAGTGTCTGTTGACTAACTGAAAAGTATTGACGTATTGTTTGAAACAGATAATGACTTTGACTGAAGAAGATAATAAAACGAATATTTCAGACATTCACATTGTCGATAGACATTTAAGGGGAGTCTCAATGCAAGTGACATTTTTTTACTTCTTTTCACATTATTGTTTATAACTTTTGTTTGGCAACGGCAAACAAATGGCAAACAAATTGACGCTAAAAAAAATAAAACTGATTGTAATTTGAGCTTGCGGGTTTTCGCTATAGATTATTATTAAGGGACTTAAATTCTACAAAACTCAAAAAAAAACAAAGGTGATGGATTAATATTGACGAAAATAGCCATCTTCGTGGAGAGTCCCCTTAAGGTTATATAACTGGATTGTCTACTGGACGTTTTTAGTTATGAAACACGCAATCCTTTTTTCACCTAGATTACACTTTCCAAATAACTGTTCTCCGGTCATTGATCATGGCTGATTTCCCATTATGGCTATCCTATTTTTGCGCCGCAAAAACGGCTCATTGGTAGTCACGATCACGAAAATTACGATTCCGTTGGCGAAGCGTATTTCCGTCACGCGCGCGCGGTTCGACTGACATTCAAATCGCCGCGGCGACTTTATTTCAGCCGAAATCATATGCAAACTGGGTGCAGCAGATCACTTGTAAACAAACGTGTCGCCGTTCGCACGTCCGACGCCTGTTTGCGCGAAACTTCGCGCCGCTCTTCGGCGGAGTTCCGGAATCTGCAGCTCCGAGCTTCGCAAAGGCTTTTCGTCGGCCAACTTGGTGCCGCCAGGGTATTACGGCCAACAGTATCGGCATTCCAATTTCCAACTTAAATCACGCGAAGATGAATCCCCGGAGTTTATATTAAATCAAACTTTCGACGCTCATAAACGGCGCGTTCATTCATTCTCGTTACGTACGAATTTCGACGGCAAAAATGGACGGAATTTCGCAGTTCAGCTGCCCGGGAAACTCGGTCGAATTTTCGTTCATTTTTCGCAAAGTTTAACATTTTAGCTGAAGAATTCGTGGATTGCCGGTTTGCAGACTGATCGGAACAGTGTCGCAAAGACGATTACTTTTGCAATTACGCGTTGTCCGTTTTGCCGGGACCGCTCATTTGCACTTCCCAGTGTAATTAGGAGTCTGCATTCTGTTTCGCGTCGTTCGCAGATGACCTTATATCATGGCAGTACATTGTTTTGCGTGGTTAATTAGACGTCCCTATTGATTTACAGAGCAATTCGCGCGAAATGGTGTTCAGTTACTTTTCTGCAGTAAAAACAAATCGAAATGCCCAATAGCACCCGTGTGAAAAAAGATTAAAAATAATCGTTAAAAATTGATTGGTTTAAAAATGTGATATGTATATCAATGTTGTCATGTAAGAATTTAAATTGAGATCTCAGTTCAATGACGTATCTTGGTTCACTGATCAAGACAGACGTTAGTTGTCGTCGCCAAGATTAAGTAGAATAATAATAATAAAATAATAATAATAAAATCGCGACTAGTTTCCAACTAAAACTGACCGAAAACTGCCTGATTTTCAGGTCAATCAATGTTTTTAAGGCGGTTGACTTATATTTTCTGGTTCAAAGAATATAGACATTGAGCAAAAAAAAAAAAAAAAACAGTCCAGAAAAAAAATCACAGCCAGTATACCTTAACTTCGAACATATGGTAATTTAGAATTCCTCAAAATTTAATTGAATTTTACTTCACCATTTTCGCCAAAATCAATGGCAAACTACCTCATTTTGGTACAAACTACATGCTAACTTCAAACTGTATTTATCTCGAAACTAAACTAAACCAAAGTAAACTAAACCAAATATTAGTAAATTATTCCCTGCTTCTTCCCCTAAAGGCGATATAAATTTAATTTCCTTCGCATGTTTGGATTTTGTAAATTTCATACGCATACTATTTGAAATACAATTCCTTTAAAATGCATACCTATAAGCAATATCCTAATAAATTGTTTCTTTCCAAAAGCTTTTTTGGAATTTGAAACAAAATGAAATGTTTTCTTTTCTTACCTCCTTAATCTGCTTCTGAAACTTTTACCTGGACTAGAAGAACGTTCCATACATTCACCACTCGGAAAAGTGTCTAAACAATATCCGGGATTTTCTTGGGCGGAAAATTGATCGAACGAACGTGGAAAAGCGGGCACATTCGTGGCTCGGGCGATCAATTGCGGCCGGCGCGAGAAGGAGCCAAGGCACAGGCGCCCACTTTTCTCTGTTTGGGCGCTGTCTTGCGGCGCGAGTAATGGCCCCGGCGCAGGTTGGCGCGGCGGAGTACACGGCTCGTACATTTTGCAGGGCGACGCGCGCGCTCGGAGCATCAGCAGAAATTGCCGTGTCGTGGGCGACTTATAAATTATCATTGCGTGGCGACGCCACTCGCGAAACCGTATTTATCGACTCCGCCAATTTCGCCGCTAAATGCGACGCCGATTTCGCTGGCACAAAGTTGCACAACGGTGTGCAATAGGGTTCAAGTTGATGTAAATTAAAATTTATTTTATAAACTTTGTTTTATAAACTTTTTTTATAAACTTTTGTTTTATAAACTTTATTTTATAAACTTTTATAAAGTTTGTGAAAAATTTGTCTGAAAAAATATAGAAAATTATGCAAATCAGAAATGGTCTGACTAAATATCCATCAGTAATGATCGAGTTTCGATCATTTCGATCAAGCATTGATTTATGAAAATGGTCTCTGTATGATGACGTGATTTACAAAGACATAAATGACCCGTTAGCAATGAAAGATGTTCGAAAAGGAATGTCATTTGAAACATAAAGTTGCAAAGCAGCTGTAAAAATGATGAATAACACAACAGAAAACATTTCTCTGCAAATGCAAAAATGTTGAGCACAGGTAAGTGCAAAGTTCGCCAGCCGTACGTGTTCGGAATTGTTTGGTATGCGTTCGAGCGATTTGATTATCCAGCGTAATGCGTCCGTCGACAATGACGCAGCCCGCGTTGTTAGTAAGAGCACGAACATGTAAAATTTCAAATGCATTGCCGCCTCGGCTGCTCACCCGGTCCATATTAGATTTCAACGTTACATACAACTTATTGAACTACGTGACGGCGAAAAATAGCGGATTCCACGCTCGAATGAAACTTTGACCGGAATTACAATTATTACCGGAACTGTTTCTCGATCATTTATAATCACACTTATACCTTGGCACACCTTTTCAGTTCTGATTTTAAATGCAACTTCACCAAACCCGTTTTCTCTGATTTTCGTCATTGCCAATTTTCGACTACAAAGTTTAAACATCCCCGAAAATCTTCAGCTGAACATTCACCATGTTAACCCCTCTTCAAGTATAAAAGCTCGTTAATAATGGACCGTTTAATAACATTATACCTCGAAGCTCGAGCCCCGAAGATAATTGCCTTACATCACAAAGCGACCTTTCCATCGAACAGGTTGTCTCGTCGAGCCATTAGCTACTTTTGTCTCGGCTTAATTAATCTTCAAAGGTCTTATCACATAACCCCTTGCGATCCCCTGGGACCGGCGAAATATTTTTCCCGATCGTCGGGTCGAGCAAACAACTTTTCCCTCTCATTACACCAGATTCTTCCACGACCTTCGCCCCCAAAGTCGTCCCAACGATTGACTCGTACTACTCATTTTTATCCCCCTCCTCCTCTTACTAAAATTCCACCAACCTCTATTCGATTAAACCGTCTAGTCGAATATCAGAAAAAAGAAAAAAACGAAGAAAAAAGTCCCGGAATCCGGGTTGCCATCTGCCCATCTCCGATACCCCTGATTGACCGCTTATTCCGTCGCGCGACAGACAGTGACGTTTTTATATTAAATCGAATCGCCGGCCTTAATAAACGACGCGCATTATTCCGGATTTCGTTCCAGCGCGACATCCAGCGGGAAATTGCTCCGTAATGAGGTGCGCGGAAAATTCCTGTCAGATGATCAATGGAGCGTGCCGTTTTGTCCGCCGAATGCTATTTTCGTTTTTTTCCCCATAAATCAAGATCTTGCCCACGCGGCCTGCCAAATGCACCGCGTTTCAATTAATTCCGCCTTGATTCGACACATTTCGTTACAGCCCGTCCAATTATCGGTTTAATTAAATTTTAATCATTAACGCTCGCATGCGCGATTCGTCAGGGAAAGGTCACGACGAAACATTTTTTTCCGAGCGAATCCGACGAAAAGCGCGCCGGCAAATGGAATAATTGCCTCGGCGCGATACGTCGGGCTTAAGGGTGCATTACACCGGGAGGGGGTGGTGCAAAAAGCGCCGGGTTCCGAGGTGCAGTTTGCACTCGCGTGTGTGTTTGCCGCTCGGCGCTGCGTTGCTGCTGGCGCCGCTGGGAATTTCGCCGCGCCGTACCTCTTGTAAATCATACTCGCGCGCGAGGGGAGTGTGGGGAAGTGTTGTCCAAGTGTGTCGCTGTTGGGAGTTGATTAACGCGGGCTTTTATTGTTTTTGGGGATTGAGGCTGGATTGCAGGAGGCGGTGAGTGATGTGCGAGTGTGAGTGATTCGGAATGGTCGATGAGGGATGATTTTCGAAATGGTGGGTAAAAGATGATAATGTAATGAGTCAACTGTATTGGAGGAATTAGAGTGGAAAAGTTCGGCGCAATGAGTGATTTTTACGAATTGCAAATGTTTTTCTCACAAACTGTCTGTTTCAATAATAATAATAAATAGATCTTCCGTTCACTATTTGGATAGAGGTATATTAATATAAAAAAATCTGTAGGTATTGAAAGAAAGACTCTCGAAATGATGCAACTGAAATTGTAATTTTTTAGATTGTCGAATTTTGATTGGAAAAGGTTTTTTAATTCATTATGGATTTGTGGTGGTTATTGATAAAGGATTTAAGTTGAAATTTTGTATTGTGAATCCAAATTACAGACAGTGATCGATGCAATATATATAAAATTTGGTGTAGGGCCGTGACCAATAGAATATAATCTGCAAAAGAGCTATATAAAATACAGTTTGCAAAATACGATATGCTAAACATTGGACTGATACGTAAACAAAGGGGATAGCCAAATGAAAAAATGAGATATGATCTGCACTGTGAAAAACAATTTTATTCAAAACAATTTCGCGTCTGTTTTGAAACAATTTTAAGCGCTTTACGTTGTATCATGTCCTTTTATAATGGAAAACGTTGTAAACCTTTTGGATCTGATACAAAAGCGTTTTAAAACAAAAGCCTTGTTTTTCCTGTTTGGCATAGTGTTTGCCTAACGCTGCACGAAATAATAGAGTTCACCTTATCTGTAGTATATGATCTGCAAAACTGACGCAAATGCAAACAATTATTCAGCTTTATTATTAAAAAAATTTGTAGAATCTAAAACAAATTATCTTATGTAAAACAAGTTATGATAAATTCTTTTTAATAAATAACGAAAACAATATCAGATAACTGTTTCATAAAAATAATTCTGGAAAATTGTTATAAAAAGCGCTGAAAAAATTCATAAAGATTCATCTATGAACAATTACCAAAAATTATCAAAAATATCAAAAAATAATAAAAATTCACTCCCCTCTTCACCTCATTAGATCCCCTCAAATCCACAACATTGCGGTTCTGCACCCTTTTCCCGTTTGGCGAAGTCGAATCCAATTTGACTCCAACTTTTTCGAGAATTTGCTCACGAGATTATTGATCTAACTCGGCTCAAATCCACAACATTTCATCGACCTCGTAACATCTAAACATCGCGTCCACTTCTCCTAACAATCGCTCCAATTGCCCCAATCCCAGTCATCCCAAGAGTTCTCCTCGCATCTCTACCGCGCGTTAAGCCCTAATTGAATGCATCAAAAAGTCACAGCGCCGGTACAATTACTCGAACGTTTAAGCCCGCGGCATTATCTAGACGTCGCCCCGAGGAATCTTGATCTCGTAACGTGCCAATACATGCGCGATAAAACACATTTACGATCGCGACGGTACGTACGCTGTCGCGGTATTTCCGCTTGACTGCCGTGTAATATTTAGGTGCAGCTTGCGGGAGGGACGCGCGTGAGCTCGTCGCAGTTTTACGAGGCAGCTCCGCAGTAGTGCAGCCGCGGCTTTCACGATACCAGTCAATACGGCGTCTTGACATTTCGCCACTCGAATGCGTTATTACAATGGCAATCGGGGTATACAGACCTAAGTCTGTGGGTACGAATGGATGTGCGTGTGAGGGTACACATGTTCGCGCGTTTTCGAAACGAGACGTCCATCTTCCAACCACTTTTGCACTCGTTGTTTCAGTGGCTGGGACGTTACTCTTGGCGAACTTTACTTCTGGGAAAAGGGTGGTTGTGTTAAAATACGATTCGACTTGTTTTAAAACGCTTTCCTCTGTGTTATGGTTGGACTAAGAGAGGAAGAATTGCGGAGAAGTAGAGTTGAGTTTTCAAATTATTTTTGTGGTGCAGTTTGTAACGATGTCTGGTAAAGAATAGAAATTATAGTCAGGATTTGTTAGGAAAATAAATTAAAAAATTGAGGTAGGTTTGGTAGATTTTTTTATTTTGAATTGTGACACTTGATTTTGGAGATTTGGAGTTAGTTTATAGAGTTTAATGTAGGGATATAGCTAATGATTTAATCTGCCATCAAAGTGTTTTGGTTCAGGTTGTAAGAAGATAGTTATGTCGTAAAAGTTCATTCTTAACAGACTTAACGAATTTTACACTAAGTAGATTTACTGAGAAAAAAATACACATTATGTCCAAAATTTTGCCTGTTTTTTTTTGTTGCTCTTGACACTTTTTAGAATATTAAAACCTGTTCTACAACTATAAGTCCACTAAACTGGAAGAGATCTCCAAGAATAATAACTTTCGTAATTACCGTTACTTATTCAAGACAAAGTCTTAACAAAGTGCAATATTTTTAAGGCACTGAACCAAATTTAAACTTATACTTCATTCAACGATATAAATTTCTAATATACCCCTTATATATTTAACTATATTTCCACCCATTTGACCAATTCTCCTTGTACAGACGATACTTAATAGGACAATAAATCTGAAATAACTTCCTGCTATAAAACACAAATCGACATCAAACTAACTCTTTCACAACACTCCAATTAAAAACCCTCACAAACACTGAACCAACACCTCCCTCCAACACATTTCCATTGAAAAAACGTCTCAATTGAATTCTCTTCCAATTTCCGATTACCTCCTTCGACTCACGGTTCATAAAGTAACACGTCTCCGCCATTCATTACCATTTTCCCCGTAAAAACCCACCTCCAACACCTGCCCTTTCATATCGAATCGCGATTCAAACCCCTTCGCATCAGCTTGTTTCTCTTTTTCACTTTCCAGGCCAAAACATCCCGCAAATCAGCCTCATCGATTACGTCCGATCGCCGCGCGCGAATGGCTATTTCCGCTGCTCGCAAAATAAGAACCACCTCGTATGAAAAGCTCAATCATTCACGCGGTTTTTGTCAGCGACTTCCGTCGGTCCGATTGCGTTTTATTTCGGTTCGCGGAAAAAAATGTTCGCTCCATAAATGAGCAGCTTTGAATCGGAAGAGGAAGAAATGCCGCGAGATTTTCGTCGGTGGAACCGCGATGCTAAATGTAAGAAATTAATCGGGCGCTGGAGTTCGTTCACCGCGATATTACTAATGAATTGAAAGATGGACGCGCGCTCGGTTTATTCGCGGCGCAAATCAATATCGTCGATTCGAATTTTATTTTTACGCGTCGACGAGCTCCGAGCGGCGATTTGGCTTTCGCGAGCGTTGCGATTTTGATAAGAACAAGCGGTCTTATCGATCGGACGTACTTGCGGTTAGTCAACGAGCAGTGTACCCGTGTTTTGGTAGAGCTTCGGCATGTACATCGAAGATATGATGGATTGTAAAATAAACTTATATATGGCTCACCTGGTGATAAGGTTTTGCTAAAATCTTTTATTAAAGCGGACACACTAGTGAAAAATAAAACATGTCTTAAAACTATCAGAAATATCGCTAAGTTTTTAATATGCTTTAAGTAACATACAACAGTTTTGGTGAGCTTTCTTCTCATTGTCGGGAAAAATGGGATGTTGTTGTAACAAATTGATATTTTTATGCATTCTAGGAATAGCAAATTCGTTATTATACCTCAATAATAAATAGAGTTATTTATTATTCTGGAATTCAAGTTTTATAAAATCAACTTACTGCCGTAATATAATATTTTATCTTGAAAAATAAAATATGATATGTATTCTGGGGATTTTGTAATTCTTTGCAGTTTTGTTTAAAAGTATCACTCATACAATTAATGTATTCCATAATTCCGCTTTCGATGTTTGGTATGCGTATAACCCTCAATATTATGATGTCGATAACATTTAATTAATACATTTGCACACTATTATTAATACATTGCAATAATATTAATAATAGTGTTTTTTTAATTACGGCAAGTAAGTGGGACGAATTCTTCGAAACTTTGGTATCTTATTCTTTGATATTTTCTTGATTTTTTTATTAGATTTAAATATTTTGTTCATTAGTAGAATATAGTTAAATCCATTTTAACCTTTGTTTAAACAAACAAATTCGAATAATTTTACAAATATTTTCCTGACATTCTGTTTGCGGATTTCAGTATGATTTCCTCTTTTCGTATCAATTAAGTTGGTTTACTATTCATTTTTTAAATATGAAATGTCATCATAAAACAGATCGTGCCGGAACCTCCTTAAAATATTATACTCGCAGTGTATACTTTCCGCGTTGTCTTGTAATTGCGTTCGTAACAATTCATGGAAAATCATAAAAACCAGTTTTCATTATATGTATTGTAATATTACACATTTTTTACAATGTTGGCTTATAAAAAAGTCACATTATGAATAATATATAAACATACGAAGGGCGTAGACGCATATACACTAACAAATATAATCCAAAACGACCGCATAAATAATTCCCCATGAAAATCAAATAAAAATAATCTGCAAATGGTTTTTATTCGGTATTTGTCATCGAGTTTTTGACAGATTATTTTTCAATATAAAAATTGAAAATGGATTGAAAATGGGGACCCTTAATACCCGAACACTATTATCGTTGGCTATGCAAGATCGAGTGGAATACCGTGCACATCGAATTCGAATGACGGTTTCATTTGCAGTTACCCAAACTTGTTTTACGTCGCCGCTTAACGTTCAATTGACGAGACATTACTGCTGACTGAGAGCAGCTTGGCGCGTATCGTGCTAAAGTTATTAAAAACGAGCTATGGACTTATTAAAAATAACTTTTTCAATGTTAAGCTGCGACGCGCTATTGGCGTCGAAGTTTTTGCAATACAACGCGAATTTATGTGAAGGAACTGCGGACTTGTTCTTGTCGCATTTAAACGTGAAATATACGTTGAAAAAGGTTGGGAATTCCGACTTTTATGTCGCCAACAAAACAGGACTGCAGAGGAAAAGACTTAACGATTACAAAAAAGGAGATGTCCTGAAGAGAAATTTACTTTCTGACGAAGTTTCATACAAGGAGAAGATTGCGATATGTCTGAAATAAAAACATCGACAACTGATTCAGCGCAGTTTCTTTTTCCATTGATTCGACTTATTTCTGTCTTACCATGAAACATACGAAGGATTTTTTACTTTACTAATTTTCACGGAATTGCAGCAAATGAGAACACAAGGATATAGCTAAGTAAACTTACGATATATTTACTTATTATACACTTTGTGTTTACGACAATATAATTTCGTTATGAAATGGAACTGAAATCAACTAATGACATGATTCAGTCTTTGTCAAATAATTGCATTTCTCCAGGCAACTAAGTTGCTAAATATTTTCTCGACTTTTACCGAGGCGGATTTGTCGTGGAAACTTTTCTCTCCCAGTCGTAAAGCCGTAATATGATTCATTAAATAGCGCCCCATTAGAGTTGCGTGTCGGCGTATTAATGTGTAGGAATGGCGGGCCGGGAACGAACCGTCTCAGGTAGTTTGTTGAACTAAATGTCATTACACCTCAGTCAACCGTGTGGCGCTAAAATTACACCCGATCGTGCCTCCGACGCGATTATTGGAGCTTTTTTCTTTGCACAAAAAGCGTCGCCCGACGGACCGGCCGAAACTCAAATTCGCTTGTTCCCCGGACAAAAGTCACGGCCGAGTTTCGCTGCACGCGACCATCAATGGCCATTGAACAGCCCCGCAAATCCCGCAAACAACGCGGAAAAAGCGACTGCGAGGGAGAATGAAAGGCCAAACATCAGCGAGGAAACGAACGGAGGCTCGATAGCCGCGATTTATATTCACTCCGGCGACTTCCGGCTGAGTGGCATACGACCCCACAGACGAGGGACCTAATTTTCATCGTAAAAAATTGAGGGGGAAAATAAGAAAATAAAGAAAACCAGAAAAACGAAGAGGAGGGAAAAATGTGGAAAAAGTAGCACATCGTAGATAACAGCGTAATTGTCACGTAATTTGCTACGCGGTTCTGCACCCTTTTCCCGTTTGGCGAAGTCGAATCCAATTTGACTCCAACTTTTTCGAGAATTTGCTCACGAGATTATTGATCTAACTCGGTTTACTCCCATTTGTCATTTTTCGATCGATGAGGGGTCGTCGTCGAAATGCGGTCAAAATGGGGAAACTTTCGGGCTTCCTACTTTAGTGGTCCTCAACACTAATATATTCCTCTACATATATCTGTCTCTTCATCTATACCTACGTAGTACATACTCTGAACCATCTGTTATATCTATCACACTTGACCCCTTCCTCCTCTACAAGACATCCACCACGTATCCCCGAAAATTTTGGACCCCCTTCCCCGAAAAAGTGATCTTGAAGAAGAATTTTCTCAAGCTCGGCGACGTCGTCTCCGTAGCCGCGGGGTCCTTCTTTATTGATTGGTCGAAGGAATTGGCCGGCGCCGCCCGCGTCGCATTGGTCGATCGTTCGGCACGGTGACGTCACGCGGCTATTTCGCTATTGATTTTCCGCGCGTTCCGCCCGGCCATTGGCGAAACAGCCCGTCGAGGTTACGCGGCTGCTCCGTCACGTGACTGCCCCTCGACGCAAACTCGCGGAGTCCCGCGCCGCCATCTTGCGCCTCAGATATCCCCGGAGTTATCTAGATGAACCGCCGACGACCGCATGAATCATTACAGACCGCGGTCATCGACGGGCTTGACCTTTCAGCTCCACCAGAACCCTCTTCTCCAGGAAAAGAAGAGAGCAAATTTCATAGCCCTTTTTCGGGGCGAAAGTCTCAGTTTTAGTCTGAATAGGCTTCATGCGAACATGTTTCTCCTAGGCAGGAAATGGGAAGATAGAGAACCTTTTGGACAACAAGAATGTCTCGGAAATGTATTTCCTTCAACCTTCAATAATTCCTTCAACATCTTCCTGAACAATAGGTCATTAGACCCAAAAAAAGGTCTAATACTTCTCTCATCTTCTAGTCTCAACCATTTTACATTTTATCCACATCTACTTCCTCTCTTTGGAAGATTTTATCAGTCAACAATAAAAAAATTCCCCTCCCACTTTTCAAATTTGCTTCCTCAACTGGAATCCTATCGATCAATA
>JABFPB010004579.1:0-14670 GCA_022817645.1 Ceratoteleas bidentatus
CTAAAGGGTTACTTCTTTAGAGAAGAGTTACTTCTTTAGGTGAATTTTTGCCCAAGAGGGGAGAAGTAAAATTTTGAAGTCAAACTATTAAATAAAAAAAGTAAAACACCAATGGATATTATTATATGAAAATTTATTGTAGGTTACAAAGTAGAAAAGTGATATAAGTTATGATGTTATTCTTTTGTGGTGTGGAAATTCAGTACAGATTTTGTTTCTATCCCAACCGCGAATTTCAGCAAAAAGATTAGTCTAGAAAAAAACCCGAATCGAGACCCTTTCCGCCCAGAACCTGCAGCATTTCTGCGATCGGAAACGAATTTCGACACGCGTTTTCCGTCGACATTGAATCCCCGGGAAACCGATGCGCGATAAAAATTAGAAATCGTAACGATCTGCGGAACTGATAAGGTCGGTTCCCCGGGGTTTTGTTCGATCGGCCGTCTTTATATGTTTATTAACGCGTTATGTAAAACCCGTGTAATTGCAGCGCTCGGTTTCTGCGTTCCCCGGACTCATTTCTCCGATCGTGGTCGTTGCATCGATGCAGATAACGTGGGACTGGTTCGGCCGAACAAAAGGACAAATCATCTGGAAACGTGTCGCGCCGTTGGAACAGCGCTCGGAAAAGTTTCGCTCATAAAAAATGCATAAAGCGTTCTTTGTCGTGGCGAACATCTGTCGAGAGCGAACGTTTTCATTGCTTACCACAAAGGTGCTTAGCAGCGGGGAAAACGACGAGAAACAATTTGTATCGATATTGAAATGAATTCGGTCGACATACAAATTATGTGGGCAATGCACATGCATGATACGACATCTCGCGTGACGGTGTCACGACTCATTTTTTTTTCTGGCACGCGCTGTTCAATTAGGTGGATATTAATCGAAAAATGTGACTGTCGAAACAGACTTTTTTTTCAATGTATAGTCATGAAAGAGTACACGGATTAACAGTTGGCAAGATTCGACGGTGTAAATTACGGTGGACGGTGAAAAACGCGCGAAATCCCGCATAACAAATTGGACGGCGCGATTTTTCAGCGGCAAATCGGGCGCATTTTCACGAGCGTTCTTTTAAGTGATGTTGTCGCGAAATCAGCATAAGCCGATCAAGTCTCTGGCGCGGCTCGTTTCGCATTGCAAACGGCGCGGTGACACCGGTTCGAAACCGAACGGCATTCGGCTGGAGCAAATTATCGAATTTGCATCCCTTTTTCTCCCGACGCTGATTAATACCGCGCGACGATAAACTTACAACCGGAAGCCTTGCAAAAATCGTTATTAACGCGGCAGGAAATTGCCGATATTGAATCGTAGCCGTTAATTAATGGCTGATTGAATTTCAGTTTCTAGTATCGAAACATTTTTTCGGAACAAAATGTCACTGCTTCGGAATATCCTTTCTCTTGCCTCAGATGTATAATATCTTCATATTTATTTTTACATTTCTCATGTTAAGCAGTTACATTTTGTCTGTACAACAAATGACTATTTTGTGCCTGTATATCGGGCGCAAAGTCATTACTTTCGCCCTCAGGCGGAAAATGGACAACTTTCCATACAGACTCAAAGAGTTAATACAAAATCCAATTTTCGCCCTTGTTAAGAAATATACTAAGTAAAGTGTATGAATTTTTCGCAGCTTTTGCGACATACATCGTAAAGTGTACGAATTTTTCGTAGCTTTTACTAATTAGTTTTCTTACTTTTCATCGATAATATTTATCGAGCGAAGAAACGAACTGTTACACTTTAAAATCGTGACACAAATTGGCGATGGTATTCTTCAGCGTCTATTTTCGCTCGCCATCAGTCGAACTGTCTACGGATCGAATCGATTGCGTCAGTTCGCGAAACATTCGACATAAAAGTGACACTCGATCACATCTTGTCCGTCATCGTCGTGAAAAGCTCGGTCTTTCGTCCGGGAATGACGAATTCCTTCGGGCCGTTCAACTTCCTTTTCCCTCGCGCCGCTTACGAGTTTCGCCACGTTTCCTCCTGCGCGTACGCGATATTGTTACAAACACGTTTCATACTCGACAGCACTCATTGTCTCAGTCGTCGCGGTCACATCAAAGGCATTCCGTTCATTGATAACGACGACTATCGCCGAATGCAAATCAACGACATTTTTTTCGTCCGTCATATTTTCGATTGCACGCGGAGAGCCGCGCTCGAGCTACCATTTTTTCGGTCGCTGATCTCGAGGATCTTGTTAATTAAACGCGGTAATTAAAGTGGTTATGTCGTTAACGCAGAATAGTCTGCTTTTAAAGGCATTTGAGGCCTTTAGTCGGGTAATTGAGTGGAATTCGCTATTTTCGAAATAGCAATTAGGCCTTTTCGCATTTTTTACTCGCTTTTTTTGGTGGCATTACGACCTTTGGTTTCTCGTACGAATTAAGCGTAATGTCTTTCTCTTGTATGCGTTTACGTTCATGCGAAAAAATTTACAAATCACTACCTTTGTTGCTACGGGGCACTTGAATAAAAAAAAAAACAAATTACTATCTAAAGATAGTAATTTGTGCGATCAAATCATAATAGTTACATAATACGTTCTGTACCAACAAAGTCATTTGTAACACATTTTTTGCGTCGTCTGTGTGTGTAAATTGTATTTCCATTTCCATCTCCCAACGTTAAAACAATCGTCCCAATAGGCCCCGACAGGAGGCACTTAAAAGATAGCGCATTGTCACAATCGCTCTTCACTTCGCGCTAAAACTTTTACGACCGTTATTATAAAGCATTATCTCCGAGTCGAAACGATTTCCCCCGTAGTCCGGCTCGAAATCAATGCTTTACGACCGGATAAATCTTGTTTTATCGCCCGACGACTAATTTCGTGTAACACGCTCGAGCCCCGAAACGAACGTCTAATGCACCCTTCTGGACGTTTTTCGTACCGAAGTTTGATAGCTCGGTTATTAGCTCGGCGCAATGAAAAATCCATTAAGTCACGTCCCGACGTTCCCTGCACTGTCTCTCGCATAAATCACCCGACTGACCGCGAGCCTAAACGGATAGACATCGCACAATTGATCTCCATTACTCGCCTTTTGACCTCTCCTGACTGTCCCGCTATCGCGAGCGACTATCGCTTTCGCAGGAACAGGAGAAACCCGTGGAACACTTTCGCGGAACGATTACCGCGACGTTACGTTTAGACTTAACACCCAGTCAACAGCGAAATTCAGAATTAGCTCACAAGTTCATAGTGAGGTAACATGTGGTTTACAGTTACCTCACTAGTGATGCACTATATCCTCATCACATTATGCATAATTTGTGAGAAAAATTTCAACGTTAGGAAATTTTTGTTTAAGTTCTTTTTTTTATTATAAAAATTTTTTTAATTATTTTTAATTATTTTTATTTTTTATTTAAAATTTTTTTAATTAGAAAAATTGTTTTTAAATTATTTTAAATTATTTTAAAAAATCGCAAAAAAATCTTTTTAAAACCTAAGCAACGATTTTCAACCAATCATTTAAAAAATTGCATTGCCAAAGGCGGGATTCGAAATCACGACCTCCGATATAGAATTCTGAACCTAACTTATTCAAAGCTAAGATAATTATGAATGGCGACATTTTCAGATGTCTATGTCAAAGGTCGTGAGTTCAAATCTCAGCTAAGGCGACTAATTTTTCTCGATTGATTCATTGAAAAACCAATGATGACATGTCTTTGCCTAGTTGTACATCGAAATTGCATTTAAGTGAATAAAGAAAATAAGTCTTTTTCGGTAAACATTTTCAAAAGAATACCTGAGTTATTTGCCGCCAATGCTTGTAATTTGTTTAAATAGCCCGTAAAAACAGCGATGCCCGGCTCTAAACGCGCGAGCGTTGACGTAATCGTAAATAAGTCATTGTAAAAATCGTCAGACACTCATTCCCGATTTTATAACATAATAATTTTCCGTGAGCCAGGACGGCCAGTTTGCGCGCATTTTTGTTCATGAGGTTACGGTAAATCGCGCGACTTTTAGGTCGCGGTGCTTCGCGCAGGCACTCCTTATCGTAATTTTAGATAATAATATAATTTGTCTAACAATTTTTTCTACTCTCAAAATGGTTGAAAATGAGCAACATTGTGACTATTTGAAGATAAGAAATTGTCAAAAAAAAATTTTTCATCCTACAGTCATATAATCTGCAGCTAAATATATTAATATGAGAGCAGTAAATTATAGTAAAACCTATTACAAAAAATAAATGTTTATCCAATTTTTTGTTGACGTTCCCCTTATGAACGTTGAAACAAAAAGTAAAAATAAAGATTAAATTTTGAAAAAATGTGTGTAAAAAAACGGTGATTAATTTTATTTGCCAAAATTTCAACGATTTTTACCGTGTCTAGTTCTCAGAGTATTAAATATTGAAATTTAAAGATTAAAATTGAGTTTAATAAGATCAGCATTGCATTATGTTAAGCAAGTTTAATTTATAGTAATCCAGTTAAGATTTTCAGATAAAAAACTAATAGTTTATGAGTTAGATTATCGATAGAATGAAAAATGAGAAGAATTTACCATGTAGAATTGATGAAAATGTAAGCTGGATAAATAATTACTAAATGTAAAAGAATACACTCTAAAAAATATCCAGCTACCGTAACCGGATTCTGGCTACCATGATCGGAAGTGAGGTTACAAATCGTTTTACCGTCAGTGGAAATTATTGTTTCGGTACATGGATGACCTTATCGGAATATATTCTTAGCGTAAGATGATTATTTGTTAGAGTGATGATGAACATATTTTTATGGCACAAAATAAAGGAAATGAAAGAAAACTGACATAATCGAGGATTAAGTTTAAATAAATGATTATTTTTGCTAGTTTACCAAGAAAAAACTCTTTTTTATAAAATAAAAATAAGTGTTTTATTTTCAAACGTTTGGTGTTGTTGATTTTGAAACTCTTACAAGCGTTTTCAATATTCTCATAATAATTATCACGGGCAAATTTTAAACACTTGAAACTTTTTGAAAATCGACTACACCAAACGTTTGAAAATAAAACACGTAGAACTCTAGTTTTTAGAGTGCACATTTCTACAAATCTCTATTTCATTTCTTTATACTTTTTAACATTAAAGCAACTTTGAATGGTGTCAAGAAAACTCATCCTAACGAAATCACCAAAAATACAGTATAATTTCAACAATATAATAACTTATACCCTCCGCCCTAAATACCCTCCGAAATAACCTTCGTGTAAAAACTATCTGAAATAAAAATTTCTTTTCGATCACATCCTTCTATTTTTACCGCCTTTCCTTGAACCCGAAATTTTTGTTCCAGACAACTGTCGGCGCAAGAAACCATGCCCGGAGTAATGGCCGCGTCATCGCCCGTGACATTCGCCTCGCGTAACTTCCGGACGACGGCGCGCCCGAGGAGGCAGCGGCGTGCAATTTGACGTAACCGCGGAGGCCGCGTGGAGTCATGCCAAGGCTGTCGAAAACGTGTGACTGCGTATCGACGATTGGCCCGAGCGATTGGTGTGCCTGATCCGCGGACGTCCGGCATGTCGTCGAGCGGTGAGTTCTCGACGCTGTCGAGCGGCGAGGCGACCGGAACCGGCGAGGACTCGTTGCCGAGTTCGCGCGAGACAACTGCGGACGCCGCGGGCTCCGGCTTTGTGCCGCTGCGCGACTTCCTCGACCGATTCTCGCTGCCGCGGGTCGTGAGGATAGAGGGCGCCGAGAGCAGACCCATTCTTTTGTACAAGCAACAGCAGAGGTCACTGCGAGTTACGGCGACGTTACTGATGCACCGATATCGGCATGACGTCAAAGTGGGACCGGAAATCGTTATCCCGGAAGGATACCCTGGTGAGTTGTCAGGAATGATTTTAAGCGTGTTATTTTAAGGGAAAAACATAGGCGACCCGAAAATTCAATTTCATATGTTGGTATAGATACTTTGGTCATACGATGTAAATGTTGCCAGCATGGTGCGCCTTACCTATGCCATACTATTGCCATACATTCGCCAGCCTCGCGCCGCCATTTGGCGAAAGTATGGCGAAAGTGTGGCGAAAGTATGGCGAATGTATGGCGAAAATATGGCGAAAATATGGCGAAAGTGTGGCGAAAGTATGGCGAAAATATGGCGAAAATATGGCGAAAATATGGCGAAAGTATGGCAATATTATGGCAACAGTATGGCAACAGTATGGCAACAGTATGACAACAGTATGACAACAGTATGGGAACAGTGTGGCAACCGTATGGCATCAGTATGGCACCATCACTGCCTTACCATTGCCATCTTCTTGCCCGACCATTACCTGATATTTGTCATACCAGTTTTTTCAATGCGAGTTATACTACTGGAGATTCGAATATCACCTTTTTTTAATCACCCTAACGAATGGTCATTAGAACTGGTTTATACTACATTCTTTAGATATCTGTTAATTAGGTCCTTGTCCTTGTAATTAATTAGCAATATTATAAAATAAAGAAAAAGTGAAAGTAAACTCAATAATTGCTAGACAAATCGATTGCCTAAAACTGACAATAGAGATTCGTCAAATCTCCTTTGTTCCCGACCCGAATTCCAATCTCATCAACTCAACACCTGCGATTTCGCGGAAAACACCGCAACCGATATTTTCCAAGAAATCGGTTGGCTGAACTCTTGCACTGCTTTCCCGGGATGTACTCCGACCTCGACTTCAATGCGAAGTAATTACACTTTCGTGCTCACTTTGCAACTCGATCGTTTGCATTCTGGTGAATCGGATCAGGCACAATTGCCAAAGGATAGCATCGCACTTGGAATATGATTAAATAAGTACGATCGTACGTTTTGCAGATAAATGAACGAGATTAACTCGAAAAGACCTGACGAAATCAAGATTGTTCCGTTGTCGGAAATTAGCACTCATTAGGCTCGAAGTAATTGGATGCCGATGCAGTAATTGAATTTGCGTCCATGATCGGTAAGATTTCCGGGCGGTTTTCCAGCCGATCGTAATAGTCGGCGCGTTAAAACTTCGAAATATTTGTCACGCCAGGGGGGATTAGTTGACTTGCAACGGGGCGAGCTGAAACAAATTGAATCGCCGCGTTCATAACCAAGTCTAATCCGATTCTACAGCCGAAGCCACGGCTTTAACATTGAATGACCGTTCGATCTCGAGAAAAAGGGACCCACTTCGTCCGCCGATAAATGCGGGCACACAATTGCGACTTGCGCTCAATCGCGGACATGACTTTGTGCCATGAAAAATTGCACTAATAGCTTAACCACTCTTAATGCTCGCTTAATTCGCTGACAGGTCAGACGATTAAAGCACAATGGCTAACTGTACACTTTGAAGTTTATGGAGTAAAATTGTTGTATAACGCTGAAGGATTCAATCTTCGCGAACTATAGTGAGAACAATGAATTATTCCGGTAACAATGTGAATAGTAATATCCCTGCTGTTTATAATTAGCGACGCCGAGGTCGTGGCATTATCGTACGCCTCGAAAATCCGGCGTGAATTTCCGGACGTGATAGGTCAGTTCGTCCTCAGAGTCTGCTTACGTATGTCTCGCGTCGCTGAAATACCAATGAAATGCATTGTTGTAGCCAAAAACTGAAAAAAATTGCAAATCTGGGTTCGCGTTATCTATGTTGTACGGTAGTCTTGCAAACCCGCTTAGCAGCATGAAAAACGCACTCTCCCTTTATCTGCGATAGACGCCGAATCAACGAACGCAATCGGCTTTACGTAACGCGATAAGCAAAATCGCACGAAATCCTAGATTTTACATTCGTTGGCGGGTAACTCGGCGGAACGCAAGGTTGCTCAACGGCCGATTGCTTTAAAGAGGGAAATTTGCTCCGTTTCTGGCGTTGCGTTACACTTTATTAAATCGCGTGTAATGGCAAAAAAATCGTAAAACGAAAGCAAACACTCCGAACAAATGCGGCTTGAAACAGTGTGGTAAGGTAACCTCAAATGTTACCTTACCACATATCCATAGATACGATGCTTGTTAACTCAATCATACTTATTCAATGCCTTTTGGGGAACGTTTTGCCGAAATAATTGTTCGCATAAAAATCTAAATGTCACCAACATCTAAAAAAGTTTACAGTGAGATAACATTTGACTCACAGTTAACTCATGAGTGATGCACTCTAACCTCACAATGTAACTGATTAGTTACAATTGTACAATTGGGTGAAAAGACGTTGAATAAAACATTGAATAAATACGATTTTTCAAAAAATATCCTTTAAATTAAACTTTTCAATGAGATTTAAATGTATAGTAACATTAATCGAGGAGTTATAGTGGCAGACTTCTGTGTCGAAGGAAGCTGGTTCGAATCCCAGCTGCGGCAAAGAAGTTTTTTCGGCCGATCCATGAAAAATCTTCAGCCACATGTCAATGCAATTGTTAGAAATAATTTTAGAGACCTTCTACAAAATTCTCATATTGTGATATTTTAAATTGGTTTAAAACATTCCAATTAGTCAAATTACTCACAATGTGTAGATCTGTGTGTATTATTACTCACAATGTGTATTATTGTGTATTTGAATGCATTCTGGGTGTTAGCGACTATCGTTGTAAATCCTCGCACGGTTGCATGGTAATACCATTTCCTCGCGGCAACCTTGTCGAATGTGCGCCGAAAGGTTAATTGTCTCAATCGGACGTGCGACTTTCACTCGCCAAAACTGCGCGCCATCTCGCGTGATTGGCGCCGAGCCGTTAATGAGTCGTGCGGCAAATTTGCCGGGCGATCGGTATCGCGGACGATTGATACGTTAATTGTGTGATACCGATCGAGCGCAAGCGATTTCGCGCCGATTTTTCGTCACGGCACGTCACACTTTCCCTCATCGCGGGTCAAAAGTGACGTACTTACGACATCCGCGTGATTTAGCTGTGACTGGTCGGGCACGTGTATCGCGGCGCACAATGGCTCATGAGCGACGCCGCCGCGGAGCCAGCCGATCCAGAGCCCACGGAAAGAAAGCCGCGGATGCTTGTGGGTGGCAAACAATCACGGCAACAGTGGTCGCCGGCTGCAACGATACCTTTCGCGCGACGCCAAAGTCGAATTTAAATGCAAATTTTCGCCGACTCGGTAACCTTTCGGCTCGCGACCGCGACGGCTATCGCAATCGGCTCACCTCGGGACAATAAAGTTCCCGGCCCGGAAAAATCGAATGCGATTTCAGAGTGTCGCGCGTGCCTCGACGTTGACAGAGCGGAGGCTTTCGCAATCAGGACAACGAGTTGCGCATGATTTCCCGTCGGTCTGGTCGCAGTTCCCGGGAATCGGCGATACGGAAAACCGATTTTCAATCGAGAGTTTGTTTCCAACCTAATGAGGCTCAACTGCGGCATACCTATTTAAGCAATCGGCAAAATCGGTTAGTTAAGTCCTTCTAATTTCTTCAATTTAATACAATTCTTACCCTTCTAAGGTTATGCAAGATATTACACAAAAAAGACCCACAGTACATGGCGGGGATTAATGTTCGATGACCAGAAAAACGCGGATTCCACGTTAGTCAGTGTTATCGGCCGATTACAACTACGATATCCATCAAGCATTGTTTTTTTGACCGACGACAATAAGCCAGCGTTGTAACAAGACAGTCACTCGGTGTAATACTCGCGGGTATCGCATCCATTATTCAGCCGGACCGGCGGTAGGTGGTCAGTGACACGGGGTCCGGGATAATGTATGCTGCGCGTATTAGCATAATGCTCATTATATTTTTGAATGAATTATAAATCGCACGCGCTACCACGCGTGGGCTGCGGCGAATGAAACGAGCGCCCGTTGTGTGGAAACACGAACAAACATTTTGACAAGACCATCTACATTTCGCGGCAAACGTTCGCGGGGGGAACCCCCGAGTTGGTGCCATTTATTCCTGCGGCCATTCGTCATGCGAACAGTTTGTTAATGATATTTGTAATTTGGTTAGCGTGCGGCTACGGCTCAGTGATTCGACGTTCTTTCGTGTTGAGCAATAGATCATGGCCAAGTGATTTTAGGAGAGGCGGAGCTGGCGCGAACCACTGCGAAATTCAGGTGGAGTCTGTTTTCGAAGGATTTGAACTGTTTAAGATTTCTATCTGATCAGGTTCAAATTCATAATGGGCAAAAGCCCAGATTCTTCCTGTGGTGTGGATTGCAAATTCCAACCGGTGGAATTAGAACTGGATCGATTGGGATCTTCAGCTGAGACATTTATGGTTTCCAAGTAGATTCGAAAGTAAACTCGAAATCTACAAGGGACACAAAGGTAAAATCTATTCTTAAACAAGTCTCCAGTTGTGAGTGGTCCGATTTTCAAATTCAGTACCCAGAATCCACATAGTTCACAACCATTCGACTCCAACGAAAATCAGAGTTACAAAGGCTGCAGTGCATAAATCTTTCACATTAAAGTTCAGTATACGATTCCTATCACCACTCCTATCAACCGTTACCATCCAACCAGACCATCTCCCGTCTCTCGCGAGCATATGATGTAATCGTACCCCAGACCCAGGATGGTACGATTGCAATTACAGAAATCAATCTCCAGCCCAACGCAAACAAACTCTCCATCCGGCTCGAAGGACCTATCTTCAGCGATTGTCGATACCGCTCAAACAGGCCACCTCCAACAACGTATGATCAGCCGACAGAAGAGATAGCAGCCTCCTGCGAATGCTCTAAATAATCGACGCGATTCAGAGTCCCCCTTCCAGTACCAGTTCTCATCCGGAACCACTCGCGACCGGTGCTCTCTAAAAATGTTGCTCCTCCAGGACGAGGCGGCGAAATTCCCAACATCCAGCCTTCGAAAGTTAATAACCCTCCATTATCCCGCGACCTTGGGAATCGACTAGCATGAATTCGCCGGCGAATTTTTCACCGGGAAGCTCTTCATCAAAGCGTCTTTCTTTTCGCGCGGCCGCCCGACTCTTTATCATTTGCCGGACGAATGAGAGTACGCGCGCGAAAACCGCGCTATGTAATTTCTGATAATTTGATTGATACGGCCTTCGGAGCGACAGCAACAGCGCCGAGGCTGTTTCGTGGGTGGAGTGCGCGAGGTCGCGGAAGTGGCGAGGCCTGGCGCGGAGCGTAACCCTTTGATTTACTGCCAGAAATACGTTACACGCAGCCGCGGAACCCGGCAAGTGCAGGCCCCTGGATTTGCATAAATCTTAAAAAGCGTCGGCGCGCGTGAAATCGAAAGTTCGCGCCGGGCGAGTTCGCATGCGGGGAAGAGCGTGAGAATCCGGGCGGCATTTTTGCGCGCGTCGTAAATTCGCGATTTACGGCTGACAAACGTTATTTATAATCCGCGCGTTGCTTTTCGCGAGCCGCCGCCTCGATGATCGATCGATCGCGCTGCATCGCTGAAGACTTCCAGCGGAAAACGGCGCATTCTGGCGAAATCCGGGTGCAGGTGCACCGGATCGGTCCTTTGCAAGGTGGATCCAAGGTGGATCCAACGTGGATCGGTTCCACCTGAGCTTCGTTGGATCGGTCTTTTCCAAGGTGGATCCTTGGTGGATCCAAGGTGGATCCTTGGTGGATCCAAAGTGGGTCCAAGGTGGATCCTTGGTGGATCCAAGGTGGATCCAAGGTGGATCCAAGGTGGATCCAAGGGGGATCGGTTCCACCTGCACCGGAGCTTCGTTGGATCGGTCTTTTCCAAGGTGGATCCAAGGTGGATCCATGGTGGATCGGTTCCACCTGCACCGGAGCTTCGTTGGCTCTTCGAGCGAACAAAGAGCAGACATCAATGAAGCACTCGGGCATTGGATTATGATATCCGTCGAAGATACACTTGCGATAATAGCGCGGTCGTTCGTTCACTTTGACTCGCCGGCGTACAAATGCCTGGTCATTTTTCATGCGTCTGCGCGAACGCTCACGTGGCGGACGCACTCATCTGTGCCATCTTCGGCGATCGACTCGCAGGAATTCGTCGAAGGTCGCGGCTCCTACGCGACGGCGCTGAAAAATGGCGCGCTGATCGATGCGTTGCGAAAAGCACATTCCGACGTGTCGCACGCGTGTACGCGGCAAACGCAATCGCAATTTGAATACCGAATTCCGCGGGGTTCGCGCGCTGCCGGCGTCGCGTTTAATTTCATTCCGATTCGCCGATAAGCGGCGGTTCGCGCCGCGTTTCATTACTCCGACGCCCTTATCTGCGCTAAACTGTTTCCATTACATCTTCATTTATATGCTGATATTTTGAATTCGTACGCGATTAGCGGCATATGCGCGGTACAGTCTGTAAGAGCACAGAGTCTATTCGTTCGAGTGCCGGGGGCCCGTTATGTTCGTTTCGACACCTCCCATCGATAACCGGTGTGTTTAAAGTCCCGCATTTTAGCGTTAATCTCGAGTCCAAAAATGTGATCTGCGACCCGAACTCCCCAACGGTTTGCCTCGATTCGACTGGCTGCGTTTGCGTTAACTTAACCTTATTAAGAGTGGAGGCATTATTTACATCTGACAACTAACACTATCGACGCCCAGATAGTGTTAGTTGCATACGCGTAAATAGCATACGTGACTGCTCAGTGAGAAAAATACTGGTACCATTACCGATGGCACCAGCACTGAGTCATCGGTAATGGCAGCCCGTATTCGTCTTGGTATTATAGAGTTGGAATAATAAAGTCGGCCCAGCTATGGATAAATATCACTGTCACAGTACAGATCTGGATCGACTTCGGTACCTCAACTTTTCCAGACTCGGTTTTATTCTGGCAATCAGATTCGAAATACTACTAGGTCAGAGTCCATTTTTTCGTCTCTGGCAATTTTCGACTCGGTGACCACTTGAGACCAATCGAATAGAGTGAGCTGTTAGTGAAAATAATCAATGAAAACAATTTTGGGCTAAATCTTTTATATGACTGAGGCTCATGTCAGTGTTTGGGAAAAATTTAATTCAGTTTACCAGTGTACCAGTGGAATAAATATTACAATTGTATATGATCGTTTGTAGGTTACATTGTGCTGTCTCTCTTTTCGGGTGGCCATATTGCAGTCACTATTTAATTATTTAATATAATTTGTTGTTGAATTGATTCAATCATAATTACAACCGGATGTATAAATTCAACATTGATAACACGGTAATGCGTTGATTGATGGTTGACTCTGGGAAAATTCAACATTGATCAACGATATTTTGAGATGACTCATACTGAACTCATTATCGCTGTACCACCCTATAAAGTGTTTTGTTAAAGTGAATTCAAAAGTATTGAAATTTTCAATTCTTTCGAATGCATCTGAATCAACAATCTGTATTCAATATCAAATTCACATAGAATTCAATATACTATTCTGTACTAACAAAATAACATTAAAATTGTACAATATCAATTCCGTTAATATAATAAAACTTAACCTGTAATGGAACATAATACATAGTGCTTTCTACAGTTCGACTTAATTCACGGGGCTAAACTTATATTCCATTTCCCGCATTAAATAGCATAGATAACATTGAAAGTGAATTCTATACTTAGAATGAGTTTATAACTTGACATTTCTATTCTATTTCCAGAATTGAACAGAACAGAAAACATTGGATTCCAAAATGGTCATGAATTTCTCTCTTCGAATAGAAGCTGATGGGCCAGAATTGATATTTCAAATGTTCTATTCCAATTATCCAAATTCTGAATTGAGAATTGTACAAATCTATTCTTCTTTAATAAAATGAAGAGATTTCCAATTGGAATATACCGTTAGATAGGATTAAAACTCCACGTCGTTAACGATTTAAGTCTGATATAGCAAGTAGATTCAATCGTGCAACACCGTCTTAACAATTTTGTGTCAACCTTGAATCAATGTTATCGTCGAGAAATTTTGCCCGCAGGGTCTCTATTCCCCTTTAATCCATCACCTCGACTTCACAATTTCCACTCGATCGCCCAGAAAATCGCCGATTCATCATTCGCGCGATTTGCGTCTCCATCGGCCGATGCGCCTGCGTGCATTCAAATTCTCCGCGCGAAACGCGCGTTCGCACATTAATCACGTTGCCCAACGAAATCGCTTAATTATTAAGACGTCCCCGGAGTTATCGGCGGTACAATTTACAGTAATTAGTTTTTTCCGCGGTGAAGTATCGTGAAAGGCACCGAGTTAATTAACCTCTTTGTCGTTCGCGTCCTTTTCATTTTCTCCGTCGCGTTCGTGATCCGCGATTAAATGCTCTCGAAAGTCACGGCAGATCGCGATCGCAACTACTTTGCGTCTTGCGACTCGGCAGGCGTGACTGCGCGTGGATTTGGGTTAAGGCAGCGGCGGCCTGGCGCGCTTAGAATTCAAATGAAATTTTCTCAAAACCGCTGCGACGTCGTCCCAACGGAAACCGGCGCGTTTTCGGGCCGATCGCGGGGCGAAAATCCGATCGTTCGAGGGCAATTGGGACTCGCAGGATTTGGTGATAAAATGGCGGCGATTAAGCACAACCAATCAGAAGTGGTAGATGGAAAAGAAAACGAGACGCTTTCCATTCATCTACCACTTTTGATTGGTCGTGCTTACCCGTATAGACATCGAACATTGAATTCACGTGGATTCTACGCGGAGGAACATTTGCACGTAGATTCCACGTAGGTTCCACTTCGAATCTACGTGTTTTAGAGG
>JABFPB010004580.1:0-14673 GCA_022817645.1 Ceratoteleas bidentatus
AATATTCCGATTCATTTAAATGGAACTCGGCGAAGAAACTTTTATTCTCAAGTTAAGTGGATCATTTCTAAGAGTGCGCAGTGAAATATAGAAGAGTGATACGAAAAACATAAATATATAGTACATATTCGCAGAATCAACGAAAACCAATTTGTATTAATATTCAAATCGTAACAAACTTCTCTCTTTCATTTATTCACTAATCCACACTTCTACAATTCTCAAATCCAATCTTTTGTTTCCACAACAACTTTGCGCACAAATCACATAAATTCGCGCGTAATGCGCCAATCCATTTCAGTCCCTTGTTTAAGTCGCTTGGTATTTCATGAAATTTCATTAACGAAACGTGCAACAGACATTTCACAGAAGCTATATGAAACACTATGAATAATCATAAACATTTGAATGATTTTACATGGATTTCTTCGAACAAAATTAGAGGTAACTAATTCATAATAATTTCATGAAGAATCATGGAAATTCTTATGATTATTCACAGAGCTTACATTCTCTTCCAAATTTCTCTTGTACCTTTCACTAATGTCATTTTATGAACTTTCATGAAATACCAAGCGACTTATCCAGGGGTGGTCAAATTACATCAAAATACATTGCCATTACATTTTTCCACAATTTCCGTCACTTCCCACACCTTTCCCTTTCATTTACTATCCAAATTGCCGCCAATTATCACCCGCTTTGACACATCTTCCCACAACGAGCCATATTACGCGGCGCCTCGTAATTCCACAGCAGACACCCGGCCTAAACGTCTCGCGAAGAGGCGAGGCACCCTCCCCTGCGCCGACAAGTCCGCACTTGTTTCATTGCGGCCCACTCGGCCCTAATTGGCCGAACCGCGCGAATAATCGGCCGGACAAAAAGCAGGCCGCGAGACAAAGGGGCTGGCAATCAGCGGCGAGCTTTTTCGCGCCGCGAAAGTACGTGTAAATATTGAGCTTGCGCGCAAGCACGGAACTCGGTGGGTTTGCGTGGTGCCGCGCATTCGGCCAGTGTGCCACTCGGTGTGCTTTGTTCCGGACATGTCGCAACGTGCTCGATCGCGCGCCGTCACTCGGCGCACGTAAACACGCCTGCGACGCACTTTCGGGGCTCGCCACTTGTCGCCAGCGAAATCCGGCCCAAGTCTCGACACTGAGAGGTCACTTCGCGAGCTAAGCTCGCAATGAAGTCACGCAAAAGCCGCGAGAAAAGTGAGTTGCGACGCGCCGAACCGACTGTTTTGGTTTTCTGTTTTGGTTTTTTTGCGCCGATGTTTTTTGTTGTCTTTACTGTCTTGGAAGCGAAGCACACTGCTTTATCATTGACACGACACTCTGCAAGAAAATGAGCCGGGTTGCAGCGATTATTACTGGATTTTCGCGGTCGAATGAGTGGAGTTTGGTAAACCGGAAGGTTTTGAGTGAGATTGAGGGGTGAAGGGATTTCGGCGGGCCTTTGACTTTCAGGAGGGTTTTTCGATATTTATAAATAAAACTGGAGAGTGTCTTCTTGGCGGTTCGGTTAAAGACATTTATTGACGTTTTTGTCTATAAAAAACCAGCGGGATATGAGACGCTGCGAGAGAGAAAAATGAGGGAAAACAATATTATATTTTTCAACGACTTTTTTGACTGTTTTTTTATTCGAAATGCATTAATACCTTTAACATTATTTTTAAATGTTTCGATATTATTTTAAAATGGTTTAATCCATTCTAAAATGTGTTAAAATCTGTTGCTTTGTGTCTCTGCAAAATGTTCTCACTTGCTGGGATATTTGTGATTTTTTCGGTGATGGAGTATCAGAATATTTGTCAGAGATTCCGGATATTGTAGAAGTGTAAAACCGTTCCAACAAAACCGGGTTGGCTCATTATCGCAGACGTGATTTAAATGATTGAATTAATAAAACTAACTTTTAAGCTTGATATAATTTGTTAAAACTGGTAAAAGAGAGTTTAAAATAAGAGTATAATTTTATGCCAGAATTAGATGATATTACAGGTATCAGGTAAAAGATTTAATCGTTGGCTTTAGTGTGTGGAAATTACGAACGTTTTATATAAAACAGAAGTAAAATTTAGGTAGAAACACTGACTGAGAACATACTTATGGAAAATACATGTGAATCAGAGTGAACTCTACAAGTAGATTAAAATTCAATATGCTGTGAATTAAACTACGCGAAATCAAGTTTGAACATGATTTACCGTTTCCAACTTGAGGAAATGAAGAACGTAGACATTTTTGCATTATTTTTTATCAAATTAATCAAAATGTAATATTTTTGTATTTGGACATAGCTGTGAAAACAATATGAACTGAATACTACAAAACTTAAATCAATTTGTAAGAGAAATTTATATGTCATTTTATACGCCATTTTATTCTGGCAATAAGTGTCAACTTTTGTAAAAATAATTTTTATAATAATAATTATTGTAGTTGCTAAACTTACTTGTCAGTTACCAAATTACGTGTCATTTAATAAATCTTGATTGCAATAAAGAAACATAATGCAGTAAACATGAATAAGCCATTTTACACAAGGGAAAAAATCTGCGGGCAGAACATCAATATATGTCCTGTCCTGTTAACGAAAATGTAGCTGCCAGAATATTTAAAGCAAAACAAATGATTTTTACAGAGAAACCTCCAAAAAGTGTTTTATTCAAATAATGTTAACATTTGCCATGAAAATGAAATTTATGCTAGAAAATACCTTCTGCTATTATAAGGTACACTTGTTGAAACATCGTGAATATGTGTAACACGAATAATATAAATTTTCTTAAAAAATCCTAGTTAAATAACTAATACTCCATAAAACATATTCATACAGCTCAATATTAATACTTTTACTACAAATAACTCGAAAACTTTGAAGTAATCTGAAAACATTAAATCATTCTAAAAATCCTTCTTTTCCGACTTTGTATAAACGCGAAACCTAATATTTGAAATTAAATATTAACATTACAAATGCGTAAAAATCATGTGACATATTATAATTTTTTATTTATTTATTTATAATTTTTTACAATTATTACACAACACATTACTTGAATTAACAAAATGTTGTTATCAAACTTACTAACTCCTAACAATTTTGTTTCTAATACAACAACTACATTTTTCTCCTCGCAACATAATAAAATCTCATCTTCCAGCTTAAACTGAACCTTAGACACTTTTCGCACAAAAACTCTATACCCTACTTCGCCGCCCAATTGTTTTCTTTCACCGCCTCCGAAATTTCACAGTAGTAATCGCTGTAATCACTCAGTGCACTTGTGCAGTGCACAGAGCACGCTTGCATTTGACAAGACAAAGTGCTTACTTGTGGCAGACGAGGATTGATCAAGGAAAAAAAATAAAAAAACGTGAAAATAAGATTGACAAATCTGAATGAGATTTCTGGTAAACTGGGCCCGCTATTGCAGAATTAATTGCAGAATAAAAAAATCGCTAAAATGCCGCTTGCTTGTGACTGTACTGCCGCTCGAGTTTCCTCTTTTGTCAGAACAATATCAGTCGATAATGTATGACATACCCCCTCTTTTTCTCCGAACATGTGCGTCGCGAATGTGCAATGGGAATGACAATGGGATTGCAAGGAAAAAGGGTCGAAACGCTTCATACACAGTGGGTTTTTATGGATGGGCGTTTTGGCTGACAAAGTTTACTTCGTCGGTCGTTTCGTCTCGCTTTTTATTCGAGGAAGAAAAAGTCGGCTGGCCGGAAAAAAAAGATGCTGAAAATATTCGAGCTAGAAAAAAGGGAGTCGTGCAATTGAAAGCGAATGGAATACTGTTGTTGTATTTACGCGCTGGAAATAATTGGGAAAGTGGAATCCCATTTTGCGACGCGTTGTGGTTATTGTTTGCAGTATATTTAGGAAATTTAGTTAAACATTTGTATGTTATTAATATGAGATTGTGTATAGATATTTTCATTGCAAAAAGTGAATGTTAGTATCATAAACGTATTTTTTAATGATAATAGTTAATAATAATTGAAAACTGATGTATTTATATTTTGTTATTTTTGCAAGATACTGGAATAGTAGAATTGATTTAAATAAAACATGTTTGTTATGCTAAAAGTGATTTATTGTTCAGTTTTTTAAAACATTATTTAAACAATATTTAAATAATATTTAGGAATTTTATTGAACCTAAAACATCTTATTGGATACTTCCACTTTTATGTTCAACACGAGTACATCAATAAATGTAATTGTATTGAAAAGTTTAAAGAGCATTACAAATTCATTTAGCAAAGTCATCATAAACATAAAGAAAACAAATTTATTTTATTCATAACATTTGGAAAACGTACATCATCCTGCCAAATCTCAGATTTGTCGATATTCATACACATTTTCATTCTTCCACAAAATGAAGGATTGATTCCAAGAAAAACACATTAAAATGAAAGACTTTCATTTGGAAGTAACGAATTGACAGAAAGCTTTCGGCGTGTCATTAACGCATGTACACAAAACGTCCTTTTGTACTGAAAATAAATAAGGAAGATTGATCAACTTTATCAAATCAATCAATATTCTTCTCGACAGACAAGATGCGGTTACGGTGCGTCCTTTCGAGCGCGCGAAAACACATAAATTCGCGCGCTTCATTTCAAGAGATAGAGCGTAAAAAGTGGTCCATATATCAGGTGGCTGACGGCGCGAATTGTCGGGCACGATTTCCAAACGCAATATTTTGAGAGACCACGCACCTACACGGGTTTTTACACTTACTTTTTTGGCGTCCGAACAGTCATAATACCGTCTATTTTTGATCGCTCGTCAAAATGTTTGTTCTCTCACAAAACAAAGCCTATTTTCATTAGCGAAACGCGATTAATCTCTGAAAATCAATTTCGTTCGAAATAACTATTCAGTCAGAATAACTTCTGGTATTTTGAGTGCTGTTCCATTTCTAATAATCAATAACGCTGAATTCATTTTTATCAATTCATTTGCAGATGCAGAGTTTATTTTGATTTGTTTGGAGAATGAGTATAAACAAGTCAGACACTAAATGATTTAAAAGACACACATCCAGAGGAAATTAAAGCATTGCCTTGATGTTTCATTTTAGGTTTTTTCATGAGAAAATGGGGTAAGTGAAATGGAAACGAAAAACAAATTGTGTTTTATCTTCGTGAAAAATTGTGAATCTATTTATTCAACAAGTAAAGCATACGAAAGGAATGAAATAATGAATTGTTGTATATCATTTTGACAAAATGTTTTTTGTTCATAAAAATAATGGCTAAAAATAGATCCAAATATATTACTTTGGCGAAATGTTTCATATTTTTCTATTTAAATGTAAAATAAGAAATAAAATAGTCATTGCAAGATCGAAAAATACTTAAATATACTCTAAAAGCTTACAATACTTAAATATACTTAAATATACAATAAAAACAAGACTAATTTTGACGAAGTGACAACGAAATTTGTAAAGTCCATAAACTGACTATTTTAATGCACAATATGAACTAAAAACCGAACTCTCTTCAAACATTGTTCTAAAGATGGCGACATACAATCGCCGAAACGTCAACTATTGACTAATAAACAATTGTTTAATACAAGTTGAGTCTGTGAGGTTATTATTGAGATGGTCGTTAACCAAACACAAATAAAAATATACTCTAAAAGATTCCACGTTTCCTTACGATTTCAGATTGCCTTTTCCAGTCATATTTATGTACTTTGCTGTGCACACTAATAAACCCTAAACAATACCAAAATTGTATTCTTTTATTTCAAGCGATTGCCAATTTCCGTAACTGGCGTCACGACTCGAAAATATGACGTTAATGACTGAAAAACGACATAAAACAAACGACACCCAGGAAAGTTTGGAAGGACTTCTCGGCATTAGGCCAAACGCATTACTTTCATCCAAATGTCGGACTTGAAGCCTGCTAGCGACACGACCTTTGACCATCGGAATTGCTGCTGGAAAACACCGCCTTTTTATCGCAAATTTCGTGGTGCAACGCGTCACGCTTCCGACCACGATTTAGCAGGTTAACGCTATTTCGGGCGTTTATGATCAGTTAATTAGGAATCGCGCGGATCGATCTCGCTGCAATTATTTATAAAATTGATTTCGCGATGAGCCGGGTTATTGCCAGACGCGCAGATGAATCATTTGCGAAAACAAACTAGCGCGCGGGTCGATGATTAATTAAAATTATCCATTATCAATTAATTTGATCGAGCTTGTAATCATGCGTAGTATTAGATCGGGCACATTTAGCTGATAATTAATGAGTAATGTGACCAATTGTATTATTAATTTTTGAATCATTTTAGAAAAAGTGGTGAAAAAAATGAAAATTTTTCGAAGTCGATAAAATAATATTTTGGTTGAATTTGTAATTGATATTATTTTTATGAATGTTTGAGCTAGGAGCAATTTGTATGATAGTTTTTTGTTGTAGGTATATTTTATCAATATAAAATTTTGATTAAAATATTATTGAAGATTAAAATAAAAATAACGACTTTTGCTAAATTATGTTAATGTATTCTCCAGTTTTTGTGTGCAAAATCTATCACAATTATTTACAATAATTTTTTAAGTTATTTTCGTAGGGATTTCACTTTTTGTTTATGCATTGGAGCAGATTGTAGTAAACATAATTATGTGAGTTGAAATTCTGGCAGAATCGCGTATTTCGTTACTTAATTTATGAAAATGCCGATTTAACATAAATCAATGAAAACTGGGCTAAAAATGTGGTTGTTCAGACTTAGTATTTATAGCTATTTAATTATATAATTGTTCTGAAATAACTGGTGTCTAGGGCCTAAATAAAACAGTTTTATTCTTTTATAATGACAAATTCTATTTACGGAAATAAAAATATGTAATCATTATTAATATTTTGTAAATTAGGCCTTTATGCGTAAACATTTTTCCCCAAAATATTTTGCAGGCAAAAATAGGAGAGACCTTCCTTTATATTACTATATGCAGGGGGTCATAATTTTATACAAAATTTTATTGTAACGCTCTATTTTTGAGTTCCAAGCACAATTCAGAAATAAAATTGGCGCTTTCAGAAGTATAAAAGCTGTTTTATTTAAGTTACGTAATTATTCATTTATATATTTTTGTTACATAAAAATACCAATAATAACTTAATTGTATTGCTAATAATACAGTGTATAATAAAACATTCAAATTTAATTATTTGATTAAGATTTTTATGCAATTTTATCATACCTGGTTACCTGTAAATAGTAACTTCAGAATATTTAATTAATTTAACATTTTATTTGACATTTATATAGAACTATTTATGTAGAGAGTTAAAGTAGATGAAAATTAAGCTGAACTGCTATTCTGTTACTAGTTTTTCAACCAGTAATTAACAGAATATCAGAGTAAACATAGAATCATACATAAGTTATAGCTGATTAAAGTGATTTATTGAAAAAAAACTCAGGTTTCTGAGACAAAATTTTCCTTTTTTTAAATAAAAAAAATCCAAATGGATTTATTATCAGATTTATTATCATTTATTTATATTTGACCGATATGGTTTTCTATTAAAAAAGGTCAAATTTTAACTCAGTAGTCTGAGTTTTGTACAGAGACCCACCTTGACGAATTACCATAATTTTTACTAATAATTCGGAACACCACTTTCTGCACGGAAAGAAAAACTAAAGGTTGAAAGCCTGAGGCTGCTCATAGGATAAAAGTATAAAAATGTCAAAGCTTTCATCCTCTAAATTCATGCCTTGAAACCATGACGTGCGCTGATCGTTTCACTCTTTCAGACTCGTCGGTTGATTCCCCGAGAGTCACTGTTTAAACTGATAAATCTCATTTCAAACAGTGTATTTTGTTGCTTTTAATCTGTTAAATTTTTATTTATTGTTGACTACATTAACTATTTTTGAGCAAAAACTTGTTTTATTGTAAAAAATTAGAAATTTTAACCTTGTTTCAATTAAAATTACTTTTGTTATAAAAACATCACTTTACAAAATTTCAATTTTAAATGGCTTGTTAACTTTAAAATGAAAGACCGAAACAGAACAAAGACACACTGTATAATATTAAATTTAAAAATATATAAAATATATAACATAAATATATATTATATAAATTATTTACATTATTAAATCAGTATCAGCCAAGAATTTTATTCTAGCCCAAAAAGTGTTTTCTATTATTCGTTTACTTTTCACTTGAACGAACCGAAGTCTAACAACAAAATTCCTTAAAGTGATATTTAATACGATACTACGTCATCGGGAGAAGATTGTATAACTTACAAGTTACACTTCAGAAGCAAACTTTCTGAAATTTCAGTCCCAGCAGTGTTCTCGATTTTAAAAATAAAAACCGTGCTTTTTACAAATAGAAACCTGTAAAAGACAGTTAGTGAAACTTTTTTATAAAACAAACTTCTAAAACTTTTCCAAAAGTGCAAAGCTATGTACTGCATTAAGAAACATTAATATAATACCAATGATATACTAATACACGGAGAAAAAAAAGTATACTAAATTTTCGAATAAAGTATAGAAAAAGAATACTATATGTAAATAATCAGAAAAATTCAAACACAGTATATTAAAAATTGGGATAAATATATGAATAAAAAATGATCCCAATTTTTCATATACCGTATTTGAATTTTTCTGATGACTTCTTTTTCTATACTTTATTCTAAAATTTGGTATACTTTTTTCTCCGTATATACACTAATATATATAATACCTTGAAAACAATATCAACAATAATTGGTTTAACAGGAAAGCTAAAAGCAATCACGTGACTTTCCTTTCCGGAATCATCCAATAAATCGGTCCAGCCGTTAGTTTGCATTAATCATCCGCCAAAACTGATTTTCCCCGTCGCTTCCACGCGCGTTCCACCATTCTCGTCGAACCGTAATTAACATTGATAAAGTGTTCGCGCGGACTTGAGTTATATCACTTGTGCTGTCGTTTTGCCATTAATCGCGGCGCCGTACCTTAATGCGCAATGGTAAATACTAAATGTTCCATTTATGTACGCGTCGACGATAAAAGAGACGTTTTTTTTTCTCCTTCAAAAACAACACTCAATTCCACTTTTCCGCGCGAGTTTCAGATACTTTTACAGACGTTTCGGTCATTTGAAACTTCGCCCGAGATCTCGACACTCTCGGCGTGTTTTTCTGCGAAAATCTATCGCGAAAGGTCGCGTCACCTCAATACTTATCGAACGTTGTAAAAGTTGTAAAGCTTTTAAGAATTATTCGGTAAAAATTTGCGTAGCCCCGTGGAGGAATTGGGTCGCAAAATTTTGGAGCCGGAAACGCCGAACAAATCTGCTCGGCGGACAAATGTTCGGCGAATTGTTAATGCGTCTTGGACAATTAATTTAATTGTGCCAAAGTGAAACGGGTTATGACAATTCGAGCGCTTAAATCCGTGTCTCGGGAAAGAGAAAATTATCATATTCCGCGGATCGGCGGTTTAATGTCGGATTATGGATGGGGGAGCATTCAAATGCGTAATTCTAATATGAATTTTGAAATTCGCCAGTTTTGATATTCAGAATGATGACAGTTTTTTATTGCAGTAAATAGTCTGACACAATAATATGATAGTTTGTTACAAATTATAATAATAATTTATAAAAAAAGGATTATAAGTTTAAAAAATTGTAAATATATAGGTAATAATTATATAAAAATGTATTAAAATAATAAACTAAATTATTTAATTACTTTGAATCCAGTAAAATGTGTTCAATAGTTGAACAATATTTGTGTCCAATTCATTTGATTCGAATTCGATTTGATTTGAGCCAAAACAAACGTCAAACATTTCAAAGCGTTTTTTTCTTCGTCAATCCAGAAGTCTTTGAAATGAAAACCTTTTCTTGAAAGAAAACACTTTTTTACAAAAATCAGTTGCAAACTTAGAAATTGTAAGCGTTGCATTAAAATATTTCGTAACATTGGCAGTAATACATCATTATATCTACTGAGCTGAAAAGTACAGTTTATAGTCGTAAAAACATCTTGATCGGTCCGAAATAAAATACAATATGTGACGTAAGCCACCTTCTTCGGGGCAATTTCCGCGAAGGAAAAAATCCCGCGGGCTAATTTTAAATCTTCATTCAGCTGAGCTCGGCTAATGCGATTTACGTTTTATTATTTTTGAACGCCCTCGTAATTGCACAGGCAAAGTACTTTTTTACATTATGCAATCGAGCTTAATATTGACGGCATGATGAATTAACCTGGCGAATCTTGGCAACTTTGTAATCACCGCGCAATGAACCCTGCAAAAGAGCAGAATTACGTATTATATTACATAATTCATTTACCTTTTTTTGCACAAACTTTGAAACATAACTTCACATCTCGTCAGTTAAGAAAAATATCTGCTAGAATAAAAATGCATATATAACTTAAGAGAAATTGATCACTCGAGACTTTTTTTAAAGATTGCAATACAAAATGAACATTTTATGAAAACTGGATAAATTAAACAAATGGAACAAATAACAAAAATTTGGAACAATAGATAAATTTGGCTAATTCGGTTAAATCTGGAACTTCCGTTAAAGGTGGGTAATTGGATAATTATGAAAAATTTGACAAATTATATAAGTTAGACAAATTTAGACACTGAAGGATTTGAAACGTTTATGCAATTTGAAAAACAATAAAATGTCGAAGATTAAATTGTTCAAATCTAGCAAATTGGGAATTTCTTACATTCTACGAGTCTTAAATATTTTAAAATGTAATATTAAACTATCCAATATCCGAATTTATGCGAATAATTGACTTGTTGAGCAATTCGAATAATTCATGAATGCTTCGAAGTTACGACAAAGCTAGTAATAATATTTCAACCCACTAACATGGTATTTTGCCATTATTCCAATCGATACAGAGCCAGACAGAAATCACATCTCATCTTACGTTACCTTTGAGATCCTTACATCTACGATAGATTTAATTTATCTAAAAAAATCCGGAAACGTGGATACCTCTGAAATAGATATCTCGAGCTGAGCGTAACTTGGACCCTGAATAAATCGTCATAAACGAGCCACGAGAAATCGATCATACTCGCCGCTCGAGTGCATTTTCCTCCCATTATGCGTTAATTTTGTCGACGATCGATTTTTCACGACAGAAAGACGCGGATTGAATTGCATTACTGCGAGGCGAGCTGCTGCCTGTTGGTCTTTGCTTCGTTAACGCAATACGCAGATTTTGTTTAGCTAATCGATTTTTTTCGTACCAAAAACCGCGGGCGAAGAGTGTTTGATTTAATCAAACAAGGCAAATGGATTTCCCGAACGACGCGGACAAATATGATTTTGCACGTCGAGAGTTTGATTGACGAATGGAAATGCTGAAACAAAAAAGGGTTGTGGGAATTGGCAAATTTATTTCTGCGTGGACAAACAATCAGTTTCGTAAATTATTCTCGCAGGATTGGTTGTTGATATTAAACTTCACCAGTTGCCTCTGTTTGGCAGAGAATATCTGGATGGCAGATATCTAATTGGCTAATGTCATACGATTCGACAAACCACTGCGGCTGATGCATTTTAAATCGTCTCAAATGTTGCTTCATGCCGTTTCCATTATGTTATTGCACCGCCGATGAATCATTTTTGTGATCCGGGAGAGAGCCGGAGTAGCTGGATTAAATTGTTCGAGTATACAAGAGATTTTTGTTGTGAACATTTCAAAGTGAATTATCAAGTTTGGAGTTTGAAGAGGTATTTTAATAACTTTTTAGTCAAAAATTGTTTGTACATTAAAGAAAGTTTGAAAGTTCTGTATCTGACAGCGTGACACTTTTAGAAATGTGATGTGATTATTATCGTTAAGATATCATTGTTAGTTTCTAGCTAAACTTTGTATTCGCAAGATGTACTTTGGTGGATTAACAGTATTTAGTAGGAAGTATAAGGTAGGAAAGAATTATATTCTCAAATAGAACGTTTATTAAGGAACTTATTTTGTTATACATTTCTTACATAGAATACAATTATATGATTACGATTTACAATGTATTTACTATGTCTAAAAGATGTCAGGTTTCCAGGAAGCAAAATGTGTCAATTATCTGTCTATAATTGAAGTTTTTTTAACAGTCATGTTAGTATAATCAGTTAATAAAAATATCTTGAAAAAATCATGTTTAAGAAACCAGGTCAACTAAAAACAGCATTTGTATCGACACCTGTCGAATAATAAATAATTATAAGCTTTAATTGGGTTGAAAATTATAATTAACGTCAATTGCGCGGGAACGAGAATAGTGTGACGAAATCTTAATTATTATGCCATTCTATATTTGTTATATATTTTATCATATGTATTCATTAAATCATATTTCAATGTTCATTTAAAACTGATTATGTTTATTTATAATTGGTAAATATTGATGTGTTGCGGTGGTTCGTATCAAGAGATACGGTAGTGTCTCTGGCCAAGTACAAAAATGTAATTCTGAATTGTTTTTTTTTTTTATTAAATTCTGATATTTTTTTTCTAAGCTATTCCAATTTCAATAATGCTAATCGAGACTAATTAAAGTTCTTAAGTACGAGAATGTATTGAAATATTAAAATTTAGCTAATATTTAGTTAGACAAGTAAAAAAAATTTGATTTAAATATAATAAATTCAATTTAATTCAAAGGAACGAGATTAAGGATATTTTTTAATCCCGATTGTTATTAATTCTAAGATCTTGGTATTCAGTATTAACCAGAAGAATGTTTCTAAACTTTACAGAACATTTTTATTTTCGCTTTACAATTAATTATCCATTGACGAATGTTGGAATTGTATTATTTTATATAAAATTATCGTTATTTTAATTATTACGTGTTGCTACATCATATTTTTTGTATTACATTTAGGTCGTTAGGAACATATCATGTATGACTTACGTTCTTGCTATAGTTCAAGGTAATTTATCAAGCCAAAGTGCAAAAAGCAAGCTGAAACTTTGGGTCAACTGTACGCCAATCCAGCATCGATGGCATCGCTACGAAAAGTGCCCGTCGTGGCAAAAATTAACAGTAAATCTCTGATACAAGCATGTTCAATTCAATAGTTCTATTATTACAATTTATAAAAAATAACAAGGATTGTTTGTTTTCAATTCGAAGCTTATTTGACTTGTTTAAACATATTTTACAAATAATTTAATGACAGAAATCAAATATTCCGTCACCATTTTATGGTGACGGAATACCATAAAATGGTGACGGAATTTTTTGCTTATTAAAAAAACATATTTTTAATAAGCAGACATGCTTATTAAAAAAAGACTCATGTTTGAGGTTTGTAATTACACACTTGATCATAACACAAATATAACTGCACTCTTAAATTTTGTAGTTTTAGTAAAAGTGTTGTGTAACTTTACAATTGCTTTAATAAAGAACAATATGATTTAAATAAACACAGTCTTCTACTGTAAAGTTGCAAGATATAAAAGTTGCAAAAGTTAACAAAATTCCTGTGTTTTATTACGACTTGCTATTCATTCTTTCTAATCCGGAATAAACCCTTTTAACTCACAAAAGTAGCTGCAATCTTAGGTTATATGTATTTTCACAGATATAGTATCAGACGATTGATGGTTCTGCCAACTTTTATATGCAACTGTGAAATATTACAGATTTTCAGGGACACGGATAGATATATTTTTAGCATCCAGATTACAGTAATATTAATGGAATAATGCATTTTCACGATTCAATGCATTTCGATAATTGTTAATGCGTTCTTTTTTCATTATAAATATTAAATTTACATTAAAAAAATAATATTCTAATATCAAAAATGTTGATCATATTCTGCATCGTTCATTCTCTTCATTAAAAAACCTGAAAATGATGTTGTATTAAAATCGTAAGTAGCTTTAAAATATGTTTACATGCAGTTTTTCGTATTAGCATATACTCTCATTTTTTTTAAATATTTGCTCATATCGAAGTAGCTGAAAGAAATATGCGACTCGTGTATGGCTTCATATATTTTCAACCAGTATTTATGCTTCCATGCATAATTTAGGTATTTCCTCATATGGGCCACGTATGTTTCATTTCAGGTTTAATATTAAGAAAAATACAAGTATTCATCAAAAACCAAGAAACATAAGCAAAACAAAAAGCAAAAAACTGGTGGGAATTACCACTTTCTTATTCTTTTTTATTTTATTCTTATTATGCCAACTTTTAGACGCAATAACCACAACGATAGCAATTCTTATTTTCATAAGAACCATTTTTCTTGGTTAATTTAGGCGTCAACCATAATTTAGTATTTTAATAGTTAATTTAACTACTAAAATAGCTACATCAACTATAAAAAAATGTCTTAAACATTTTCATCGTAATCCTAACTATTTTTACGATTACCCTAATTATTTTTCGCTCACCGTAACAATACACTGAGAAAACTAGATGGTCATTTCCACTATTTAAATAGCGACTAGCGCAATTTAAATGGCACTGGTCACTGGTTAGCTTGCGATAGCGATATTTCGCCATTAAAATTTAAATAGCGGGATTCGCTATTTAAATGTGAACTTTCACCATTTCGAATGTTAGAATTGTCAAATGTCGAATTTGAGGTTATAC
>JABFPB010004581.1:0-14662 GCA_022817645.1 Ceratoteleas bidentatus
GTTAAGTGAAAATTGTATTGCTTTCAATAGCGTTTTTTTTTAAGTTTTGAGCCCACTCAATTTGGAAAAAAAACTAGTAAAAATATTGCTTTATTCTGATGATTAAATTTAAGTTTTAAACAAATAAATGTGATTTTTGGCAAACAAATAAATATGCGAATGTGGCAAACTGGCGGTAGCACTGTGGTAGCACTGTGGTACCACTGTGAAAAACATGTGGTTGTCTGGGCTATGTGTTATTGAGGTGTTATTGCGTGCATACCCTGCTGAAAAAAATGACATAGGGTTCATATGTGGATCCTATATCGGATCTCATATGGGATTCACATATGAACCCTACGTATTTTTTTCAGCAGGCTATCGCAAGCATAATGTATGTGTATCGCATAAGAGTGCCAATTTCCCTTTCAGATGAAATGAAATGAATGTGATATCACGAAATTGTTATCGCAAGCACATGGCATTGTGATATTGCATACATATCACACAGGTTACATTTATATCGCAGCGGTATCAGGTGGCAAGTTGCGACATCAGCCCTTCGGACGTAGGAGATAACGTATCTGCTAAGAGTCTTACCTGACAATCAATTCTACGGACTAACGTATCTAGGCCTCCGATTCTTAGTCGATTCCTGCGACCGCGGGGCTAACGATGCATCCCCGCGTAAATTTTATTGTTTCAACAATAAAATTTACTGTTTCAACAGCAAATTTTACTGTTTTTATAATATAATAATTTTTTCATTGTCGTTAGTATCCCAGCGACACTGTTGAAACAGTAATTTTTACTGGTATATTTCTCTTAGTATACTGTAATAACCATTTGGTAGTGGTAAAACCTTTTCTTCGAGATACTTTAATCGCCGGAAAATCTCGCGTAAAATATTTTGTATTTTATTGCGGTAAAATGCGTATCTAAATGAAACTTTCTGAACGTGATATTTTGTAAAAAGATGGGTTTAGTTTCTGCATCATTCTAATGTCCTGGAAGATAAACCATTTTTATATTTGTGTTGTTGAAAGTATGAAGTCAGTAAAACTGTAATTATTCGAATTTTCGGAATCTGCATAAATCAGCAAACGAACGTTTAGACAAATTACATAACTAAGTAAAACTTCACATAAAAATCTATTTACACATAACATGCTATCCTAATAATTCACCCTGACACAAAAATATTATTAAAAACAACTTGTGAATGGGTTATAGTATTGCTCAATTCTAAAATGAGCCTGCAAAACTCTCTCTGGTATCACTATCAAAGTCCTTTTCACTTCCATTTCCGTCTAACAAATTAATCAAATCCCATAGATAACTATTGCTCCGAAGATCCTACCTATCCATTCAAACCCCCGTAAAAACCTCCCACCAATCCCAGCGATTCAAAAATCCCAACCATAACATCCCCAAAATCCCCACCAAACCCCGCCCCCTTGAGTCGAACCAAAACACCCCAACCCCCATCAAAACACTCCACCCCCTCCCTCCTCCACCCTCATCCCACACATCCGCCCCAAATATAGATATACTCGGCGGGCGAATATCGCAGGTCCGTTTTGCGCACGTATTGATTGCCGAGGTTCCTAGAGGAGGTTGCAACACAGCTGTTCGTGCGGTCAAAAGGGTGGCAGGAGGCGCACACGGGAAGACGGCTCAAGTGGGACAGTCGGGTGTCCTTGCTGCGCCGGCAATGTGCTCGCACAAGAACACATAAAGTCGAGCGCGCGTCCGGGCAGTGTCGTGCGCGATGCGACCCTCGTAGACCTGGACGAACCGTCTCCGTTGCTCTCCGCAATGTCCGGAAGACAAGGTACCGTTCGCGAGTCGAGTTCGCCTATAGGCAGACTGCGCTCTCGATTGCAGTCGCACCTCACGGGTGCACTCGGTGCATCAGACTTCGAGTGGTTTTGTCGGTTCAATCGATCGGGTTCAGGAAGGTTCAATCATTCAGTCAGTGATTATCTATTGATCATCGGCAATCGGTCATTGTCCGTCAATGGGCATGGTTCATAAATGAAATTGTGAATGCAGAGGCGTGGGACTGGAGTTTTCAGATTAAAGGGACTTTGAGTTGCATTTTTTGGGGAGGAGGAATGGAATTAATTAATTTTTTAAGTATGAAATTGAGTTGTAAAGGTGGGAGTGTATGTTTATCAGTTTGGAGGGAATTTTTTGCAGTGGATTTTGTTTCAAGAAAAAAGGGGTGATTGTTTGATCAATCATCAACGTTTACATTTTGTGCATAAATTCCTTAGGATTATTTCTCAAGAAAAAGGGATGTTTATTTCATAAATCAGTGTTTCCGTATTGTCCATCAATTCCTGTGGTTCATATGTGAAATTGTGAGTTCATAAATATGGAATAGAGTGGTAGAAAGTTTTTTGATTTGGATATTTTATTAACGAACGAAGGTCAAACATTGTTTTTTTTATTGTTGAATAGAAAGGGTATTGTCATGTTTCATTTACAATTATTAGTTTATGTATTTTATTATGAGTATTGATTGGCGAAGACGCTTTCTTGGAAGTGAGATTGGATTGACGACGATGATTTACATAATCGATAAGCGAAATTGCTGGTGATAAATGAAGGTGTTTGATGGATTCGGTTCTTTTGTTTATGCTGGTGGCGGATGGGGGAGTGGGAGTTTGGTCAAAGTTAAATTTCTTGTTAGTCTTCTTAGTAAAAGGTAATGGTAGTCCTCCATATATATACGGAACTCTGAATTTATTTTGAATGAATTCTAAAATCATTTGACAATTTCAAATTGAGAAATTCTATTAAAAGTACTTTAATGTGAAATGAACTAAACAAATAAACTAACGAAGGTTTCAGAAATGTTTAGCAAAAATACGATTTATTTATCGGTTCCCTTTTGTTGATATATGTATTTTATAGAAGCGTTACCCACGATTAATTGCCCAACATAAGGGGGACTCTGTTATGAAATGCGTGACAGAAATGTGGAGAAGTTATCAATCACTATTAGAATCACAATTGATTGAAAATCACATGTTCTCCAAAACTGGTCAATCCCGAAAAAAATTAATGAACAGTAATTATAATTTAGTAGAAATTAAATTTGGAAAAATTCTGAAAATGTCTCGAAATTGAGACTGATTTTTTTTCAGGATATTTCAGAAATGTTTAGGCGCTTTACTTGTGCAAGAATATACATTATTTATTGCCTCATTTAATACAGCGCATGGACTGTATCATCCCTGATTCGTGGACCACTAAATTAATAAATTCCAGTCTCGAAAATCTCTCCTCCTAAATAACAATTCTGCTTTCCAAGGACAATTAACTCTGTAACTAGATTTGTTACTCTTTATAACAAGATTAAAAATAATGGACCATTCCTTTCCACTCGAAAAAAACTAAATTCCAAAAACTGCTTTTTCATTTCCCCTCGATCCTCATATGAGCAATTCCAGTAATATCTTTCAAAACAACCACTTTAATCCCATCCCCCGATGCTTTAGACTCCGCAATAAATATCTCACCCGTTCACCTTTCCCAACGATCCATCCTATCAATCCAACGCTCCATTCCACATTCCAAACACGTTCAGGAAAAACCGTCTTACGTTCACCTATCACGTTTCTTACGGTGGGATTATAATAAATGAGAAAAATGGGAGATTTTGTATAAATTGAAGTATGTTACGTCGGGTAGCTGTTTATTATCTGGCAAAAAATTAAAAATAATGGACCGTCTGGATGCGGAGGTACTTAATGTCAAAGTTCACGGCGAATATTGAAATATCCGTGAAACTAAATAATAGAATTGAAAAAGAAACTTTTTTAATGTCATTTATTCAAATAATCTAACCAAGTAAACAGTATGTTTACATTATTTACATAGAGATTACCCCAATGCCGCATCATCTTTAATTCATATATGTATTTCCATAAAACCCACTCAAATAACAAATTAACATATACAACGAAAAATATTTTTCGAGATCAAAACCGCGATTTACAAACTTCTTCAGTCATTTTATAAAAATAACTGATTTATCTACAATTTGTTATAAATAATTCGCATAATCTGTTCCCATAAAAAAATTACTCCTTCCCAAATGCCACCTTATAAGGCCAAAAACGACCAAAGAAAAAAAGCGTCGACTCATGTAAGGCCTCCATCCGGCCGCCGGAACTTGTCTATAAATAATGGGCACAAGTTGGCTCTAAATCGGTCGAAATGGCGCTGTTTATAAATAGCGTTTGCGCGTTTCCGAGATTGACCGGCGCCGTTGGCTTTCAGGGTAGACCCTCGGGGCGACTTCGAGCGCGCGCGTGCAGCGCCACCATGGCGGTCGACATCCTCGACGAGGATCACCTGGCGGTGAGCGCCATCGTGACCGTCGGCATGCAGCTCATTTTCTTCACAATCGCCGCGACGTTCCAGCTGGACAAACTGACGGACTTCGCGGGCGGTACCAACTTCATCATCCTGGCGCTGCTCACGTTCTTCCTGGGCCAAGTGGGCAAGGTACGTGAGCCGTTACGGCGCCGCGAAACCGGCACGTGCGATCGATAGCGTTCGCATCCGCAATCTGCAGGCCATAAAAATCGCCGGCCACCGATGAGCGCGGTTTATCTTCCGCCCACTGTCGCAGGAGAATGACTGAATGAATGTTGAATGAAAGAGGTCGACGATTTTGGGAAGGATTCAATTGAGCAAAAAAGTTATTATGAAGCAAGCGGAGGAGACTGATAGAAAGTGATGGGAATTGTTTTCGATTTGTATTGAGGTTCTTTGGTTGTGATTAATTAAGCCTTTAACAAATTAATTTGTTGAGTGTACTTAAAACTGGATAATTTCGATTTTTGTGAGAAAATGTTCAAAATGGTATTAATAGGTATTTTATTGTTTAGTTTTTCATTTAAAATGGCAAGAATGAAGGCAAGAAGTTGAATGTTTTGGTTGAGGGTAAAGTTTTTGACTTCTAAGTGTAAGGTCACGAGTTCAAAACTCGGTGTCGACTTTCTAGAAGTTAGGAAAAGAGTATACAAATGAAGTGTTGATATGTTTTTCTACGTTCTTGTTGAATGTAAAAGTTATTCTACTTTCAAATTGAACGTAACAGTTAGACATTAATGTGTTATACGGTTTTTTGGCAAGAAATGGAAATTCAATGCTATTTCTTTCAATTTATTGCAACAAATACAAAACAAATTAATTTATGAATTTTAAAACATCAAAATCTTTTTAGAATTTTAAACGAATTTAACATGAATTTTAAATTGAAAACAATAGGCAATACTTTGGAATGCAGATAATTTCTATTTTACATTTATACAGGAAATGGAACTGAAATATTTTTCTATATCGACTGTCGCATAGAGATAATATAACTATAAAAAAGTTATAAAAACGTACATTTTTGGACGATACAGCAGGGCAAGAGAATCATAATTAATTTAATAAAAAAGAAATCTATATATTTAAAAATGAACTTTCATAAAATCGCGGAAGATATTGCCATTATTAGAACGTAAACTCGTTCCAAAAATTTTGCAAACTCTTTAATCGAATATCGTTTCCTCAATAAACTACAATAATTATTCACCACGCTTTCCTCAACTTTCCAAACGTGCCAAAATTCACTCCACAGAATCGGGTGCATCATTCTACGATATCCGTGAAACATAATCGTAACATTCAAACAACTTTTGAAACTGCTATTTCGTAAGTCGAGTCGTCTACTGATTTCGATTCTTTGGAGCAAAGTTAGCGAGTGTTTGGAGTCACTGAAGTGCTGTGTGACACACATTCGCTCCAGTGGTCTGGCGGTGTGGGCTGACTTCCAGGCCTAGTTGGCAAACGCGGAACCACTCGTATTGTAGGCTCTTGGCGATTCCTAACTGAATAAAAGTAGTTTGGAATCATTAGTAAATTTCAAGAAGGGATTTTACAGTCCGTAGAATAAGGAAATTGAAAGGGTTAGATAATTGCCTAATGTATTCGAGGAAAAAAGACAATATACATCGACTCTCAGTTTAAAAAAGTGTAAAAGCCTGACCCTAAAATGTAATGGAACATTCTCAAAGCTGGTTAGAAAATTTTATAGTGGTAAACCCTTATTAAAAAATTCTCCATTAGAAGATTCCCTAACAAAATGAGGGAATTTGAAATAGAAATGTTCGTAACGATTTCTGCTAGTTTCATTTGTTAGGAATCGCAAGGAAACTACAATCTTTTTATTATTATTGCATTATACTTATTACAGACGTATGACAGTCGACAGCTCATGGTGACAATTTTCGTCTGTCTTTGGGGCGCCCGGCTCTCAGGGTATCTTCTGTACCGGATAATCAAAATTGGTCGCGACAAACGCTTCGACGATCGCCGCAGCAACGTCATCAGGTTCGCCGTTTTCTGGACGTTCCAGGTATAATTTCCTTTTGAAACTGTACGTTCAAATATCTTAAATAGTATGAACTTTGTAAATAACAATTGAGGCATTCTATCTATTCCATAATTTGGGTAGATATTAGAAATGTAGGTGAAGATGTACCCTAACTTGAAGCTTTAATAGAGATTTCCGAATCTTGACTTTTGTAGTTTATTAAAATGATCAAAAAATTTAGACTTAATCCCTAAGTATCTATTCTTAATCTCTAAGTCAAAGAATAGAGACTAACAAAGGAAGATATAAAAGATTGAATTTGGTTGGTTCACTCCCTGGGTAGATTTTACAGGTTTCAAATGAGAAAAGATATATTCGACTTCTTCCAAACTAGATCTCGATTCTCTAGAACCCACATTGCAAGAAATAAATTTGTCGAGGAAGTAAGCTATGAACTCTGAATGATTTCGTCCATCGTCCTACTTAGGGTCACTCTTTCGTGCACAGTAACCTGCATAATCATTATCAACGCCAGCTCATGCCAAATAAAACATATCTGACATGAAATCTCAAACGAGTAAAATCTTAAATCAGCTCCACTTCGAGATCTTGAACAATCCCGAGTGACAATGAGACAAAATATAGGAATACGACCTGCCATTTTCCAAATCAATCAAGATCTTGGAAGATATGAGTGTTTGCATACAATCAAACCTGAATACCGCGTTTTGCAAACACCAGATCTTCGAGATCTCAAATCTCAGATATATTGCTCAATCAGCGCTTCTGAAGAACTTCCAACGACATGCTAATGAAACTTGTGAACGTCACAACTTTGGAGACGTCGATTCCTTAACGAGATAAGATCCTACAATAGGTCCTGCGCATATATATTTTGTCGGGGTGAATAAAACTAGTGGAATGAGATATAACTTGGCTTGGAAGTGAAGGAAAAATAAGGTGCAACGGGTGTATTGAACGGGTCGAATTGAATTTTGTAGGCTGTTTGGGTGTACGTCGTGAGTCTTCCAGTAATTATAATAAACTCTCCGCGTCACAAAATCCCGCCAGCTCCCAAAACGATGACGACCCTGGACAGTGCCGGCACAGGGCTCTTCGTTGTCGGTCTTTTGGCAGAGACCTATGCTGATCTACAAAAGTTCGCATTCAGGGCGGATCCTGTGAATAATGGAAAGTGGTGCAATGATGGTGAGAATCTTGAAAACTTCTATTTATAAATATCCTGATGCTCTCTGTCAAAAAATTATGCATTCTATCTCAAGAATAAAATTTGTACATTTTGTTCATTATCTAGTTTTAAGCCAATTTGATATGTGTGCCAATATACATGTATAGGGAGAAAAGAAAAAAAACTTACATGATGGATCAGGAAAGATATCAGTGACATGAGAATGAAGTAGACATTTTATCAATACTGAACGAAATAGAAATGGTCGCATTAACGTTTTTTCTGCTTTCAGGATTGTGGAGACTTTCAAGACACCCAAACTACTTTGGCGAAATCGTGGTCTGGTGGGGCATTTTCGTGATATCGCTCAACGTGATCGAAGGAGCCGAATGGGTTGTCATCGCTTCCCCCATATTCACCACAATAATCATCCTCTTCCTGTCCGGGATGCCTTTGCTGGAAAAAGCCTCGGACGAGAGATACAGAGAGTAAGTGGAAAATTTTTTTCATTCGCTCTCTCATCAATCACCTTTTTTTTATGGAGCACTCTTTCTTACACGTCAACCTTATTTCTTGTGTGAGAAAACTGATATTCTGCACCTGCATTTTTTGTTCTCTTTTAATACTTCAAAGTATATTAATGTTATGACATTCTGAGTCTGGATTTCTATACGTTTAAACCAGTCTGTTGACATGAATGTTACTTGAAAATTCATTAGTCAAATTATATCGTATGGAAATATTAAATTAACCTACTTTCAGTGTATAAAGTTTACATGATATTGGTACAAACATAATAAAGCTTCATAATCCAGCAAGTGTAATTCATCAAATTTGATGACTATTTTACTTCATAATTTTATCTACTGAGTTTTAATTTTAATATAGCTTTCCTTGTAGGAACAAATTCTGTAAAAGTCAAATCTATACCTATCTTTAGGTGGGAAAATTTATTTTGTTGGATAATGATTTTCCACAATGATGAAGACAAAATCTGCAAATCCCTGAAAGGTTCCAATTGGAGATTCTTTTCAGGTCCTTTTTCTCACCTTTTCAAAGATCTTTTAGAGATGTTGACTCTCTTTCCAAATCATAACTCTTCAAAACCGTTCCAATTTCTAAACGTCATTCATTGAAACATTTTTAACATTCTACTTTCGATTCTAGCAACGCGGACTACCGATACTACAAATTGTCAACGTCGCCTCTGATCCCGATGCCGCCCGCCTTCTACGTCGAAGTACCCTGGTTCTTGAAGTGCGTCTTCTGCTGCGAGTACCCGTTCTACGACTCGCTCGACGCGAAGCCCCGATCCGCCGTCACCGAGTCGACCTCCATCAGCCTCGCGGCGTCCACGTAGCTATAGTCGTACGTCGGATATCCGACTTCGGATTCCGGCGTACAATCAACAATTGGCAGCACAGCCCTTTAACTCGAATACCTCGAAAAATCGTCCATTCGACGACAGCAACGACACTGTTTCGACTCTCGTGACAATTTGGAACCGCCGCGACTCGAAGCTGGCCTCGACGCGCAAACGTTTCCCAGACAGACACTCTATCTGGACTCTCTGGTTCCAAATTGCACGCAGAGGAACTCTAGTCACATTCGGACCTTTGTTTCGTAACGATGAGCCATTTGGTCTCGTCGATCCAACGTCCGCCAGAGGCGCTGCAGGACACTTCCGAGCAGCAGTCTTAAGGGAAAATACCCGCAAATATACGTAGTCCCCGTAGATTCTTCGTAGATTCTAAAGGGTTTTAGATGGGTATACTAATCTACGAAAAATCTGCAGAGATCTGTCTGAAAAATCAAGTTGTTAGAGAACACTTATGCCAAAGTCCTTCGTCTATGGATGTTCCAAGTATTGTTCCTGTAAATCTCCCCAATGGTGATTTCAAAAAGACGGTCGAAATTAATGACGAACGGCAGGGTTCCATCGAGACGCATTGGCGAGAAAGCTCGCCCCGAACATATCCGAGTGTTTTGCGACGGATATTTGTACTATTCGTAGCGTAGGTAGAGGCCCTACATGGGACGCACTCTTACGTAGGGTCCTACGTAGGAGACCTTCGCCAAACCCCTGCATAGGACCCTATCTTCAACTTACAAAAGTGTTTATATTATAAAATACGTACATTTTATTCAATTTTAGCTACCCGTGCACATTCTCGGAGAGGTAGCTGCGAGATGTGCACAAATGGTGGGACTTTGCGACTTTGGTCGCTTTTAAGTATCTAGTTTTCAGAAAACTATCTAAACCAGTCCAGGAGACCCAGCTCCTTTCTCAAAGGAGGGTCTCGAAGATAATACAGCCATAAGCAATTTTAGAGGTCATCTTCGAACTTTGAAGCTGACTTTTATGGAAGACACGTATGTGGCAAATTGTTTGTCGCGGTTGGGAGTTAAGGATGTACCAATTAGCGAAGTGTAACGATAACCAGAAGTAGAATTTTGCGTGAAACATGTCTGTTTGAACAACATTGGACAAAGCCTTGTCATCGTTGTCCAGACTGACTTGATTCAAGCGGAAGATTCGGCAGAATTAAATTGAACGTATTCATTTTATAATATAACAGTTTTTAATTCCACCTTTAACTGATTTCAAATCATTTTCTTTGCCTTTCGTATAGGAAAAGGATGTTAGTCACTGTGAAGAGTAGTTAGCATTGATAAACTGGTTGCCCAAAACCTACTCCAACTTCAGTAGCAAAGCTAACAATATCACTTTCCGCCTTATACCTTTAATCAATTTTCCGATTAAACACGACCCCCTTTCTGAACTCTCTTCCAGTTTTTCGCAACCAGTTTCGCGTCCAGAATACAAACCCGCAATTTGACGAATTATACTGCTGCGTCCTGTTTTGAAGTCGCTTTCCGTCGACCCTGCTTGTCGTCAATTAAATTTCAACTAACTGCGAAACGCAATAAAATATTTTTTCAACGGAACACGGACAAGTATGGTGTTGGGAAGACACATTCGAGGTGAACAGTGTAATCAAAATGTCGAGCATAAAAAAAAGAGAAAAGGTGCGAAACTTTGGAGGAAACGCAACGTACGCGTACGCGAACGAGCATCAGCACAGTTACAGTGATATCCAGAAACATTCAGTCTCTTCTGTCGATGAGTACGACCTGTAAATTATATTCGAGAGTCCAACTGTATTTTAGAATACATTGCGGCCTATACGCATGGTTTACCCGAAACCCTGTTTGGGGCATTCAACGAAAAAATGAAATACATAGCGTAATACTTTAAGCGAGTCGAGAGCCAAACGAACGAAAAGAATCCACAGAGCTTTTTCATATTATTTTTGCTAAGGAATGTGGGGAAGAATTTTATTTTTACACGAACGTTCAGTACGTGATAAGAGGAGAATCTAGTGGCTATAAGCGATGGCACACGATGGTAGGTGCCGAAGTACAGATTGTTTGTTGGTTTGATGTAGCGGATTTTAAGGCAAGTTCACTGTAGATTTGCGTGTCACTAGAGAGAGAGGCCCTTCATTGATCAAACGCCAACTTCCATCTCTACGATCTACTCTGTGAATTCTTTTTCACCCTAACGAACGAGCGGGTTTTCTTGAAGGCTGTGAAACTAGTTCTAGAAGGTGTATAAAAGGGTTCTTAACTCCTAGATGGCGTTAGTAATTTATTTGACAAACTGTGATTGCTTTTTCCAGCCAGACAGAGAAAATTTTCTGAACAAAGATGAAAGGGATGATTGAAGAATATTGAAGAATTCTTTGAAAACGTACTATAAGTTTAAAAATTGCTAGAGATTGATACAAAATTCTTTTGAAACTCATTTTTCAAAAACGACACTTTTATCCCAATTTCTACAGCCCGTTTCACAGAATGAAGAGACAAAACTTAACTTCGTCCAAATGGTTGGAATCATAAATTTCACGTCGATCATTCTTACTCAGATTAACGTTATCCGATCGAGAAGCTAGAAGATAAAAGACCTGCTTGATATGCCTTATGATTAACAAGCAACCAAAACTAACGATTGTCACATCTCACGTAATGGATTTTAAGTAATATGCCGCACTTCGACTTCAACTAATGCACTATGAATTTATGATCGCGCGACGAGTCGTCGCGCGTCTTCGTTATTGTACTAGCCTTCGTAATTCACGATTCACGATTCATACGAATAAAGTGATGTTTATCGTAATATAGGTACCAGCGAATACCGTAATGCTGCGCAAAGTCGAGTCGAGCGATCGCGTGTGTTTGCTGGATAAAATAAAGTGAAGAATCAGCATCGAATTTAAAGACACTGACGTGCGAATGGGTTGTTGGTTGAACCGAAAAGGTCGAGTCTGGCGAAAACATTTTCGACTTGATGTTGAAAAATTGTTATCTGAGTGTCTTCGATGCCAATAGACTATCGGCGCATTTGTTGCTGCATCCAAAGTTGGTGTGATAAGCATCGATAAAGAAATGCTCAATTAGTGACGAATTAAGAAATTCTGTTCAATGTGTTAGTCACTTTATAAATAAGATGAGAAACTAGAAAAGCTCAAAATGGTTATTAACTAAATGCAACTGATATTTGCTTCAATTGTCAAACTACATAAAAAGGCCTCCTAAGTTCATCCTAAAAAAATCACTAAAATTAATTTTTTCCTATCTCTCCCAAATTTTACAACATTTATTGTCAACTATTTTTTTGGAATGTTGATTTTTGAACAAAGTTGTTGAACTTGATTGATATAACAAATCCCAGCTCAATCGTGTTTTCGTCCTAGATATATTACTACTTTAAATGCACCTTGAAAATGTTTCAATATAATGTGCCGATATCGTATTGGATGCTGTGAAACCAAGTGTACTGCCGAGTGAATGAGTGGATTAATTGCAGTTAAAAGTCGAATGATTTTCACGTACGTTGATTGCACGAACGCGCTGTGATCTTGTTTATGGTTTAAGGGTCTCGGTGAGTCCGAGAAAACGGCATGCGAACATTCCTTTGCTCGAGTAAACGAAGCCGCATTTCCAAACTGTCCATTGCATTGAAACCAATTTTCTAACCGCTAGTCAAATGTGAAAGCGATGGAGGTCCTTCGAAAATCAAAAATCCGAAACAAAACAATGTGCCCGGAAGATAACCGAGAGAGAGAACCGGAGTTGCGGGGAAAGAGAGAGGAGTCAATTATTTTTTCATTCGCGACTAAGTAGGGGAAAACGCGGTTCGCTTTCACATCTTCCAAACGTCACGGAAAGCCTATTACGAAGTTTCATTGTAACGATAGCGACACCGTAAAACGCGTACAAATGATTCGTAGACTACACGACGCCACTTCCGAACGTTTAGGATTTGTAACACAAGTGCATGGGACCCCGAGTATCATAGTCAAAATGCGTTCCAGGGGGTTGCGACGTTGCGAGCCATTATTTTTCCAAGTTACGCAATTGTTTGGATATGCCGAGAGCCACTTAAGTCGCCGAAACGAACTGAATTTGATGCAACCCCTTTTGGCAATAGTTAGCTGCGATAGCGTTTCGTTTAGAGGAACTTCAGAGGGGTCTCGTTCAGAGAGTAACTGTACTACAAATGAGTATGTTTTGTCGAAAGTAACACGCTGTTAATAAAAAATAAGCAAATCATTTGGCTGACGTTCTTAGTCTTTCCAGTGTAATTCTATTTGGTTCACATTGATTTACAGCTGTCAATTTTTTCGAGACATTTTTTACACATCATTGATGCAAGTCTAGTCATTACGTGCTCTCTCTTGCTATACATTTACCTGCAACACATTTTTGGCAATAGTATAGAAATGAATAGAAAAGAATTGGATTTTTAGCCAAACTCAGCATTTATTATTATTGGCTGGAATTAATTTTTCGTTTTCAAAAGCTATAAATTGAATGAATTCCACTGCAGGTATTCAAAACTTTTTCAAAATGTTAATATAACTGGAATTGAAAATGCTCGTAGGAAACAATGATAAATCACCGGAATTGAACGGAAAAGAATGGAATTGAAAATCAAATTATGAATTCGGATTCTTTCCACTGAGTAATTCATTATTTATTAATCAATTATTTTCTATTCGTTTCTATCACATTTTTTTTGCAGGGATGTTAACGGTATGAGTCTAGTAACAAACGTTATTTTACAGTAATTACACAATAGAGAATGTTTAAGCTTAGGCGCCGGAGTATAAAAAATAAAACGCAAGCTATTAATTACTTTGAGTAAAAGATAGCTTCTAGATGCGTTTTGCGATGTAGCAACTCTAATGAAGAAAGTGATGTACAGTTCGGTCCCTTTTTAGAATTGTATTTAGGAATTCTTTCACAGTATACAGCCTTAGCATCAGTGTTAGCGATGTATAAAAATTCTCTATAAGAATACAGTCTTCACACTCGTATTTATTCTAAGCCAAAAGTCAATTCCATATGCCTAGTTTGTTCTTTAATTTAAAAAAAAGTTAATTCCCATTTATAAATTCATAAATGGAAAGGTGTAAGAGGCTCCCAAGAAATCCTAAGTAAATTGTTTTAAGTTTTTAAGTAAACTTGTAGGTATAAAAAGTTTTTTGAAATCCTTATAAGTTGATTGGCCTCCCATTAATTGTTGGCGCTGTAAATACATAAAAAATGGCGAACGTAAAGCAAATTCTCATTTGAAACGATTATTGTAAACTGCAATAAAATAGTTTTATGAAAATCCGCTAGGTCCGCACATTAATCTGGGAGTCCCAAAACTGGGAAGAAGTAATTCAGGAACTGTATATCATTTTTTCAGAATAGTCGACTTCAACTCTTCAACATTTCGAGCACTGGATCACATGATACAATACATATTGGTGAATTTGTGACGTAGAATACTTTAAGTGTCTGTACATACAATTGACGTCTTCATTCTATATGATCGTCGAGCTTGAGGTAGTAGTTTTTCAAATACGTACAGTCAGCTATGATGAACCTGAAATCCGACATTGGAAACTTTGAAATCTGAATCATTGCATTTTGGTGATTAGAAACCAACACTGTTAGAAACGCGGTGTAACAAAAGTGTTACGGAGTGACTTTGGACCTCCTGAATCCTCGTGGTGTTGATTTCAGTGTTTCTCACACCGGACGGAGTGAAAAATCAC
>JABFPB010004582.1:0-14667 GCA_022817645.1 Ceratoteleas bidentatus
ACGGATTTTCTCCAAATTACAGTCTTTTTAACATAAAATAAAGATTTTTAATAGCACGACGGGGGCTTAGCGATGTTTTTATGTGTATAAAGTTATATATTGAGATACGAATCTGATACAATATATTGTACATAGATTATGAGTGCAGGTCGAAATAAGTGGAAGAGTCTTAAAATGTACGAGAATGATCTTTCTTTTTTCTGTGTTCAATATTTCATATTAATTTCCAAACTTTGCATTGCTGCACTTAAAACATAATACATACATAATAGTTTGACATAGTACTTTAAAAAGTACTACATCAAACTATACATTCAATAATCATTAAACGAATATTTTTTCTTCAGAACAATATTTCGTACTGCAAACATTCCAAAATCATCCAGTACATTCAGCACTCCTCTAAATTCAGTAACATAATCTACAAAATAAAAAAAATCTTGTGACACCTCCGACAGATTCTATAAGACGCAAAAAAGCCTCTCTTAAGAAAAGACCCCCGATCCCATATCCACAAATCCGGATTGTGTTTCGTGCAACGTTTGCACTGCATACTCTTACATCCCGAAGTTTGTTTGCTGACATGGTCACCGGTCAAATCCTTCCGCTTGTTTGCCTTGACACAGTGCTCGCGCCACAATATCGTAAAAAATGTCATTCACCGAAAACGAGAGATAAAGGCATCGATGAATAGGCCTCGAGAGTGTTTACGCTGCAATCCAATCACGTCAATGGACCGTCTCTCCAATCCTTTTTTCTCTTCAAACAGTCTCCGCCGTCAAACGATTCGCGCGACAAAGAACGCAGAAACTTCGAAGAAATCGTCGGCGGCTCTTCTTACAGAAAGTACGCCCCCCCTTCCCCCGCATTGCACCGACACAGCGCCCGTTCATTAGCCGAGCACGTGCTCAACGATGTATGCATGATAACAAGGATGTTTCCGACTTACCGAAAATCTCGTGTTTCGGAGGGGCGCCGGCGATGCAAAGGAAATTCGGCTATTGCGTGAAAAAGTAGGGCCGGCTGGGTGGTCCGTTTCGGCACATGCGGCTCGTTTATTAGTCGCGCGGCCTATCATTACGCGTCTTTTCGTTCACGCGTGAACACGGCGCACTAATTTTTCGGCGTTGGTATTGATTGATCGCGTATTTGGACGCGTTTCATGTGTCCCGCAGATGGGTCGAGTGTTCCGATTCGACTCGCTCGTTATGATTGCGTTACGCTTTGGTTTTGAACGATTCTTTCGCTATCTCCGATTTGTTCTCTAAAGTGCTCGTGAATGTGATCTTTCTTTGAGGAAATAACTTTCCTCTTCCAAGATAGATGGTCAATCGGGAAGACAGATATGAAAGTGTTTCTGATTGAAACCTTATGAGGTTCTAATGGAAAGATCCTTTTTTTCTTCAGATCGTTCTTTTCACTAAACTGAAAAAAGCTTTAATTTCAAACATTCATTTCTGTTCTAACTTCCCAAGCAGCCATCAAAACCTACATCTAACTACTTTTTACACCTGGATAAAAATTACAAGCCCCGAAACAGAAGTTGCAAAACCACTTCTTTTCCCACCAGGCATAATCCTCCGTAATCATACAGCACAGTCCGTCCATTGTCGCAAATCTTAGCAGAGGTTTGCACTTATGCACGAATAAAGTCGTGTCCTGTAAGTGCTCGAGCGGCACCTAGCATTAGCCGCGATGATACGAGGCTGTCCGAGCATAAAATGGCACAGGCAGGGGCGCGCGAGGGAAACGGAAGTGGTTCCATCTGGCTCCCCCAGATCGGTATGACCTGTTGAACCACCTCGTGACCGGAAGTATACTATACACCTACGGGACCCGTACCCTTGTTTGTGCGTCTCGCTCGGAGTTGCGCCGCCTCTCGCTCGCTCCCACGCGAACAACAAAGGCTTCTTTTAGACGTCTTATCACGCCGCATTACGTGTTTACCTGATTACGACCCGGCCGACCGGTTCGCTCCTTTCATTCACGCGGACCGCGCGCAGATTAGATACCGCTGTTTTCTAAGCGAGAAGAGACGTTTGTCTTGGCCCGAGCGGAAATAATTGTGTCGCCGGACGCGATTGAATAATCGAGCCATTATGTTGCGCCAAGTTCAATATTTGAATAAGCCTGCAGAAATTAGGGTTCTGAAGTTTTTGCGCGGGAAAAAATTCCGTGCATGTGTTGTTCAAACACTTTTTGTCTTTGTGCAAAAATGTGGAAAAAAAGTTCTTCAAAGTCTCCAAAATAAACGGTTAACGAGTTTACGAATAAGCCGATTGGTTTTGATCTAATAAAAGTATTTCTTCAATCTCTGGTCGTTCCATCTTTTGTACGAAACTAAACATCTCCCTAATAGACATGAGATATTAAATCCACGTGGATTGCACGTGAATAAATATTTGGACGGGGATTGGACGTAGATTCAGCGTCGAATCCACGGGGGTTAGGACATTTGTCTATTAGGGCTAATAGAATATTTTTGTAGACTTTTTTCAATAGCCTTCTTGAAAGAAGATTTAAGGATGAAAAAAGGATAAACTGTTAGTATAACGATAACAATTTTATTTGTTTTATTTTGCTAAAAAACGAAGGAAGATAAAAATAAGAGAAGATAAAAAATATCAGTCATTCGAATATGGTTAACAGTTGTTCGGTAATCAATTCTCTAACAGAAATCGATGATTTGATTCTTAAAACTCGAAACCGCAACGACTTGCAACATGTTTCAAGCCACTTTGAACGTTGAGCTTCAACAGTTACAAGAGGTTTTGTTAACGTTTTTATGGGTAAGGTACCGTACGAATGAAATCCAGGTGGATGCGTCTCAAAAGTCACGGCATAATGGCTCGCTGTTCCAAGCGCCACAATGAGGAGACACAAAATTCGTCTGGATTTGTATTATCGCGCCGCCTGTGAAAGGATCTCGAGACGTGAATGGCAAGTTATCCATCTGGATGCTCTATTAACAACTTATTTAGGTGCAAGCACTTCACGATTTTTTTAACATACACACCCCGGAAACATGTGAGACAGTTTTGAAGTTTCTGGGTCGACGTTGATTACATTTTCGGGCTTTTTTTAGCAAGTCTGTTCTTTTGCATCATTCCGGCTGTGTAAATGTATCATTACTTGTCATGCAGTATGACATCCGACGATGCATTGTTGCGATGTAAATCTAACTGCAATTTTGCACAAGTTTTTTTCAGCAGATGTGCATTGTATATGTGCCAAGTGTACTCGCTATTCCCATTCATTCAAAGACCTTTATACAAAGACCTGGACAAACTTTCGTAGATAAGATTATTCTATCTTTTTTAAAGTAGTTTTGCATGTGCATGATTATTAGAAATTTGAGCAGTTCAGTTATAAAAGAACTGTCACATAAAACCGTTGGATCCGAATTAACCACTTACTCTGCACCGAAAACATCTATTGGCACAGCACTGCAATTACCGGTGAGTTATTAAAACGTTGGAGTGCATATGTCATATTTATGGCACGCAGGTCAGTGCGTTTCGTTATATAAGTAAGATTTACGTGCACCACTGCCTTCGACACTCGGTCGGATGGGGAGCTCACCCGATAAATGGGAATAGGAAAAATGCAATTCGCATGGGGAACAATAAGAGGTTGATGCGTGTACGAGACAGGTCCGGAGCATTATACGCGGACACAATGCCGGCACCAATTGTGTTCCCCGTACGTGAACACGAGTGTGAGTGCCGTAATATTCTGTCACTCCGTAACATTCGGATGAAAGATTCTATCGCACCCCAACCTTTTGACCATAATGCCGTGGCCCGCGCCTCAGTTCGTCACCGTTTTTTATTGTTTAAAAAAGTGTCCCATAAATTTGAAAATGCCCTCAAAAAAGCGTACCATTACGTCCGCTTTTAACATTTCTTTTGCAAAATCGAAATGTACTGACTCCATTGCTTTCAGTTAAATATTGTTGTACATTATTAAATACCATTAAATTTGCATATTTAAAACTGGACAACATCGATGTATTACATAGAAACCGCTTTTTCTCCAAATGCGCCCGATGGATGATTTTGATTTTTGCTCACAATGATCCCCAAACCATGTAGAATCATAATGTGGAGACATTTTCTATTACAGAAAAACTCTATAATATTTGCGCAATATTTATATCAATCAATTTACTAAACATAATCAAATACAAGTCAATTCAAGCATTAGACAATATTTGTGCAAAAATTGGACAAACGTATTTAAGAACATACTTTTCTTATAGGGAACGATATAACCTGCGAACATTACGAGGGTTGCCGGCAGCCCGCGCAAATAATGTATTCGCCCGCCTATCGCCGTGCTTTTATTTTTCGAAATCTGCTCACTTAACTTTTCGAGAAGCACAATCGTCCTGCAATCTACATTATGCAATTCCGCACCTGTCGCTCGCTCGCAAAATTAATATCACACACAGGCGGGCGCGCGTGCGCGCTTCTAATTCTACCAATCTTAATGTGCGCCGGCTTCCAGTCAACTTGCCCCGACACTATCGTGCATTATCTTTGAAAAATAACGCGGCAACCGGCAGGCTTGACCGCGCGCCCGTTAAAAGTGAAACGGTGTAACCCAGATAGGCGACACGAACGTCCCGCGCAAAAAGCACAATTCATAAATATGATAATCCCGCGGGCGTACGCAAGGCGACGATTGAAAGTCGCATGTAAAACTTTTATGCGAGCCATGCGAAACCGTAAGGCTCGCGTAAGATGCGTACAAGACGAGGAGGAAAAAGTTAAAGGTGCATGACGTCACGAGAAGGTGGCACGTGGCGCGTGCCGCCACGTCCCGAGAGGTGGGGTGCCCGTGAAAACGTGACAGTGGGGGACAAGGACCCTGACTGCGGCATCACCGAGCTGCACCAAATTCTTCGGCGAAAGATGTCCGATTATATTTTGCAATATTGGGTTCGCATGGCTCGTGTTACCGGCTCGAATTTTGTTTGTGCGTTAAAATTCTGCGGCGCATTCGTGTAGCCTGGGGTTTAGACATTGTAAACAGCGCTAGACTACTTTTTGCGACTATTCGCGAGCTGCGAGTTAATTATACCGTTTGCGTAAAGAGAAAACTATTCGCCGACGCAGCGAAGACATTCGCAGAATAGTAGACATTTTAGGCATTTTTAGGTTCGGTAAGGAGAAGTAAAACTTAATTAGGTAGTTGATGCAAATTCGGTTTAAAACGAAGGTAAGGTCTGAGAGACGAAGAAAAGCTGATCCTCCAAGTTACAAGCGGAGTTAATGGCCGGTGTCGTTTTATCTCGACTAATAACGCTTTTTATCTACGCCGGGGCATTTTATAATCCATAAAAAATGGAACATAACGCCACCCTCGTGCTTCAATTTGTTCCCTCTAATGAACATTTCGGAAACGTTGTTTAACGTTCAAGTGCATCGCGTGTTATTTCAAGCACACGAAATCCTTATCTCAAACGATACTCGAAACTTCCTCCCGAGTACATATTAATATCACTTTTGCGGCCAACTTTTCCTCAATAAAAGTTTACGATAGCTTTTTTCTCCTCCGATTAAATTCTTCTGCGCAGTCTGTTTCGCCTCATTCCCCGGAAATGCCCGTTTGCGGGCGTTGTTTATCAATTAAAGCGGCGGTGTAAATGCGCGCGTTTTAACTGCATTTCACTCGCAAATGTCCTTTGCGTCTCTCCGCCGTGTCGTTAGCGTTATCCGCGTTATTTTTGGCTAAATATTCGGCTAATTTCGTCCGCAAGGTCTCCATTTTAAGCCGAGTATATCTCGGGTGCTTAATCTTAATTTGCGTCGCGAGGAGCCGAATTAGCTGGGTCCTGAGAACACGAACCATTATCATTTCCAGAAGCAACGGTGACAGTAACAGGACCGGCGGTGGCCGGTTAAAATCATTTTTGAGAGCGATTGCATGGTAATTGTCTCACAATTTACCAGCGGGTCGTATGTTTTTTCACCGCCCAGTTCAATGACAGTAAACTCGTCGCAGGTTCCACTCATTTATCGTCGGCTTTTATTTATTTCGTCGTTTCTTTTTCGGTACATTCGAAGGTAGATTTCCTGGAAAAAAATGAAGATTAAACAAACTTTTTCAGAAAAACAACTGTCTCATTTAGAAGTAAGAAATTAAAATACTAAAAGAAAGGGATAGCAATTATTGCGAATGTGCACAAAAAACAGGAATGTTAACCAGGCTAATGGAAGAAATCTAATTAAACATTGAGCACAGTGTTAAGTTGACGGTGCTAAGCTGATCATGTACATTTCAAATTACAGATAATATCTTAGCGTCATTTTCATAAAAAAGTCAACAAATATATACAAGATCGAAACTAAATTACAAAACTTTATTTCCGAATGTATTAAAATTACAATACAATCATGATTTTTTACTAAAAACACAATACACCATAACTTCTTCTCATAACCAATTAGAATTCTACTTCCATTTTTTAGAAAGGTCATTGTAATTTACCTACTTTATAATATTTTCAATTTCATAAAGAAATACATACAACAAAATAGTTTTCTGCTTACTATCAACGTTTGTTCTTCATACACGTATGTAATAATCGGGCACTATACATTTCAAATAATAATTACAGAAGCAAACTCCTTAATTGCGTTGCAGCAGACTTTCGACTTGGCCTTAAGGTGGCGTCGAAAGTCTGGTGCAACGGAGTTAGTGTCTTTTTGAAAAAACATTCCTAACAAAATATTGTAAAATCATGGAACGTAGAGCCATTCTGTTCTGTTGTTGCGGGAGAATATATTGGAGATATTAAAGATAATTTCCGATAAAGAATTTTAGCCAATTTTGCGAACAGCGATATTTGCCACGTCGAAAACTAGTTTTTATGGTTCTAGAAAAGTATAAACAGAAGATTTTTTCTGGTGTAACGTGTATAAAAAGTAAACAAATGGTGCTGCGATCGTCAGATTTGTAATTAATTGATTATTTTTTCGTGTTGTGAGAAATCTGTAATATCGGTAATAACACCTTTGACACGGCCTTAAGGCCGTGCCGAACGCGTTATTACCGACATTACAGATTTCTTAAAATACGACCATATGAACAATTAATCTCAAATTCAACGATCGTAGCGAGATTTGTTCACTTTTTTTACACGTTCCCATAAGAAAAAATTTATCGATTATATTTAGATGAAACCATAAAAAGTAAACTAGTTTTCGATGTGGCAAAAATCGTAGTTTCCAAAATACGATGAAATTCTTTGTTGAAAGTTATGTTTCAAATCTTCAATACAATCTCGCTACGATCGATTTTTTGTTTACAAAGTGTTGTTATTGTTTCGATTTAAAAAGACACTAAGTCCGTTGCAGCAGACTTTCGACATCACCTTAAACCTTAAAGTTTCTCCCTTATATTTTTTGCACTGAATTCTCTGCATTTGTCCAACATATTACAAAACATGTGATTAAAAATACATCTTATCCATAAGGGCGTATTTTAATAGTCGCTTTTAAAAATTGTTAAAAATAATTTTAATGTTAGTTTCTCGTAAAGGGCATAGACAATACAAACTGAAAGAAATACAGCAATTGTTCAAAATTTCAAACAATTATCTGCATTTTGACTGTCGAGAGAAACTCCTTTACCAACAGGGATATACATATCATTATTCATCCAATAATTGAATAACGAATAAAATAATATTCCTTATACAAAAATGCGATGAATGGCGAATCAAATTTTATTCGTTATTCGAAGTCGGAATAAATAATGAATTCAAATTTATTCGTCACTTTTTCGTTATTCCAAACCATTTTATTCCAATAATGCCCATTCCTCTTAACCAGCAACCCTATTGACAATTTTATAATCATTTCACTTATTTAATTACTCTACAATGATTCATAATCACGCATGCAATTTTTGTCTAATTTACGTGAATTTCCCAACCCAACTCCTACACCCAGTGAACCAAAAATTGGATTGGCCCGAAATTGGGCAAATAATTGCCCAAAAAACAACCAATAATTGGCCAATCAGACTGCTGTGGGCAATTATTGGTCAATTTTGGGACAATGTGGTTCACTGGGCATGGAAGTGCTTATAAATTCTATCAATTTCCACTAGCAATTACAGGCCTACTCCATCTACCCATTTTCTGTCCACTAATACTTTCCACCAATTTTCACAATTATTTCTCAAAGCGTAAATTGCTTTCTTCCCCCCAAAAAACCAAAGACAGCAAATCCTCCAAAATAAAATCCACTATCCCCCACCCCCTCTCCCTCCCCCCTTCCAAACCCCTCAATTTCGCAAAAACCCTCAAAACAAACACCCCCTCCCGGAAGCTTTTCCTCGCCGCCTCCCCCATCGATCATCCTCCGTACGTGGCAGCGGCCTGATCCCGGCGTTTTGCGTCTACGCGTTTACGCGCGCGTAAAGAGAGCCGGGGTGTCGCGCGAGCCGCGGGGCGCGGGGGCCGGGGGGCCTCGGGCGCGTGCAGCCGGCCTGCAGCTGCCGCTGGGCCCCCTCCCTCGGGCTCGCGCGCCGCGTGTGCCCCTTTCCCCCCGCGCGCGCCGCCACCACGATTATAAGTAGGGGTGCGCTCATCTGACTATCTCCAGTCGATGGTTGCAAGCCGGCGACTACACGTGAAGCGCGCGTTCCCGCCCCGGCGTCCAGTGAACTTGACAGTGGATTATCTCCTGCAGGATTATCCGGGCGACGTGCTTGGACAGTCGTGACTGGCGCGTTCTGTGTTTTACCGCGCGAATAGTGTGCACCGAGTGCCGCGGGCGTCCGCGCGGTGGCGCCAGTGTATCCGAGGCGGCGCGCGCACGCGCGACTCGCCGACGAACCGCGCGAACCGCTCGCACGGTTCGTGCAAGTGCAGTGTGCGCGAACCGCCCGCAGCGGGCAGTGTGCAGTGTGCGCGATCACTGAGCGTAGAGCGCGCGTGGATTCGAGTCGCGCGCCGTTTCACCCGATTATGCGGCAGGATCGCACGAGCCTCACGGGGAGGTAACGGCGCGCTATCCTCCGGCGACAGACGACAACGACAACGACAACCAGCAGCATGTGGACCGCGGCTCTGATATGCACGGCCGCCGTGCTCGTGCTGCCGTCGCCCCGCGCGGTAAGTCCTGAGAAAAAACGCGCCGGTCGGCGAGGGAAAAGTGACGACGGACGGAAAAGCGCGATTGTCAGCTCGGTTTGTGTTGGGCGGAGGCTTTTTAACTTGTTTACAAATACCAAAAACTCGGCCGCCGGGTTTACTGACACTTAACTGACTGAGTTTAGGACGCTTTTCGAATTTAGAAAATGTCAGTTGGTAAATTCTGTTCGGTTGCTAAAAGGTCGCTCGGGGGTTTCTGACAGTCAATAGTTCCCGTTCAGCTTTTCCCACACCGATCGGTTTTGCGTTCGGCTGTCGTTTTCGTAAATAAGCAGACGCGTTTATAAATATGTCACGACAAAACGCGCGTCTATTTTCGCGCGTCGCGCGGCGGCTATTTTTAGCCGGCTTTTGCGCGCAGCTTTTTGTGCGGCGGCTTTTCGAAAACGGACCCAGTCCGGACATTAATCACGGAGGTCGTGGTGAAAACCGCGCGCGCCATTGTCGCACGGATTTCGGGGAACTGCGCGCAACCTTCGACTTTGTTTCCGGTGAATGACAGTGCGCGCGAGGGTCGCAGTCATTCTTCGGCCGTTTCAATGCCCGGCCCTTTCTTCGGGGCCTTTTCTCGGGCCGTCGCTGCGAGCGCAACGACGCACTTAATTGGCTTCATGTGCAGCGCTTTTTGACGTAAGCGCGTGCGGACCATGTGGCAAGGGTTAAACGGCGAGACTCGACATTTGGTAATTGGTCTGAGGACGCTGTCGGGGTGAAACTTCGGTCTACCGGAACGGATAGAAAACGGAAGGAAAGGAAACAGAACCTTAGCTGAAAGTTGTGGGATTAGTTAGGAACTCCATTTCGGATTGGCTATGTCCCAAATCTAAACCAATCTATTAAATCTTAACAGTAGTTTCTGCCACTGATTCGGAGTTAGGATCGCCGAGTTTGGAAGGTGATAACTGATTCGTCGCGGTATCTCGAGAAACGTTACACCGCTCAGTTGGACGAGACTCTTGGTCTGCTGCAGCTGCATAATGTGAGAAAAGTCGGTGTTGTGTGTCTCCTCGATAAGGGAAGAAGGTCAAGTTGACTTCTCCTAACTGCGACTTTGTTCTATCCCACCGACTCATTGTCCATCCAGAAACACTCGACATACCTAAATCCGTTTCAACGTCGGAGGTTCCGCCGAAACGACATCCGCGTAAAATCAACAAACGCGCCGAATGAAAATTCCAGCCGCAGTAAAAAGGCAATCTGGCGCTGATTGAATCGCCGCTTGGCTCGATGATCCGCGCTAATTCGCCTGTCGTTTTTTCCGCCGCGTGTACCAATTACCCCGCTAAATCGTTTAGCGCGGGACGTGACTGCTGTCGCGGCGAGTCGTTAATCCGCTGGCGGCTGGCGGGTCGTCGCCGTCGCCTCGTTTACGTCGAAAACCGGAGCAAGCGTTACCGCCCGAAATAGCCCGCCGGGCCCTGGCATTCACGACGCCCAAACCCTCAAAGCAGAACCACCGGGCACCGCTTCCTCGTTGCGACCCCGCCACTTTTACGACTGTTTCTCGTTGCCCAGCTCGCTTGTTTACAGCAGTCTCTGCAGTGTAGCATTCGATTCCACACTTATTGAGATTGAATCATGGTCAAGTTTAGGACTATACTTTTAGAATCTTTCTATAGGTTAGGTAGATTTGATAACCTCCGAATCCTGGCAAATTGGAGTACCTAAATGTAAAATGTAGCAATCCAATCATTTTGAGAATATGCTGAACTGACGAAATTCATTAAAATTTTCATCCATCCAAGGATTGAATGTGCAGATGAGGTTTGGAAAGTTCAGATATATTGGATACTATATTAGGAAGATTCTTCCTAGAGAAGTAGTCTAAAAGCATTGGTTGGATAGTTGACGTAAACAATGAACTGTCAGGTATGTTGGTCGAGCAAATTGGTAGTCAAAAGAGGATGCAATGGTATCGGGTTAGGAACGCTCGCCGGCGTGTTTTAGCCTACTTTCGCCGGTCGCGAGCCATTAGTCCGACTTCCTTCAGAAATAGCCATTACGTGTGACGCGCGTGCAATCAATGCAGACAGACATGGGAACGCGCGCCGGTGTCGCAACGTGTCGATTCCCGTGCGTGCTTTTCCTTCCAAGGTTACCGGGAATAGTCATACGGGGCCCCCGTACGCATTATTTCGTATGAATAATGGCACTTTTCATTCCGTATCTCCGGCTCGATCAGCGATGCGTTTTGCAATCGGCCGATTAGCTCGCTCGGACCGTCTCCCGCGGATAAATAACAGTCCTTACTTGCATCGACTAATTACCATGCAACCTGTGTAACTTCCACTTGGACAATCCGCGTATAAGGATGCCAAACGGAATGTAACGCTACAAATACTTTTAGTTTATTTCGGAAAGTACTTTACTTGGTAACTCAACATTAGTAACCTTACTAACCAGTTATACTAAATTTTACTAACTTTACTAACAATACTAACCAGATACACGAAATTTTACTAACTTTACTAACATTATTAACCAGATTCACAAAATTGTACTAACTTTACTAACTTTTCTAACCAGATTCACACTATTTTACTAATTGCCGTAACAAAACTAACTTGACTAACCAGAGATTACTAAACTACTAACTTAACTAGAAGTAATCTGCCTTGACAAGGAAGTCGATCAAGGTCTCACCTGCTCGACTTCCGGTTCGCAGCAGGGTTTTCCAAAAAAACCACTCAACCCCACGTCGCGATAAATCATCGCAAGTGGCGTGTAAAATCGCTCCCGCGGTACGCGACAGCGTTCTGCGCCTCGTCGTCGTCGTCGGGCGCAAATCGCGCAAAAAGGGCACGACGCCCGGGATAAAGAAAGCGCGCGCGAGCGCACGACGACGGATACGCCGAGCGTGGCCGCTCTTTGATTGCCGGCGTGGCGGCGCTTGAGAAAATTCTCGGCGCAAAAAACGCGCGCGCCTGTCTGCCTGCCGAGGGCTCGCCGCGCGTTAACGCTCGTCTGCATTTATAGCCACGCTCGCTCGGGCGACCACTTCGGGCGTTATTTCGTCCGAAGTCGATTTCACGACGCGATTTCGGGCGGCGAAAAAAATCGCCGCGCGTACAAATATAGCGCGCGCAAATTTCGGGCAGCGCCCTCTGGGGTCTGGTCGTTTTGGGCGGTGCGCGGCCGCTTTTTTTGCCCCCGAGAGATCGAACGGATGCGCCGGCGAGCGTGGGTAAAATCCCGGTCCACGTGCGCGCGACACATGTGTTTCTCAGGGACTCCCGTCGCGAACTGGCTGTGCGCGGCATAAATAGCCGTAGTTTGCCCCTCAAAAACGAATTCTGTGTGTCAAGGATCCCGGCGACTTTTGCGAAAGAACTTGCGACGGTTAGAGAGGGGTTCTAAGCAGGTGCTAATTCTTGTTCCAGGTGGACGCAGTGGGTGTCTTCGAGCTGAAACTCAAGTCGTTCGTCAACGAGTACGGAAAGGACGACGAGGGCAACTGTTGTTCCGGAATGATGGGCCCGACCGGGGAGTGCGTGGGTGTCTGCAAGCCGCGCTTCCGCGTGTGCCTCAAGGAGTACCAGGTGACCATCGACACGAAATCCCCGTGCACGTACGGCGACGTGATGACCCCGGTGCTCGGCGAGAACGTCGTCAACTTCAACCCGGACGTCACGCTGCCCATCTTCACCAACCCCATCAGGTTCCCGTTCAACTTCTCGTGGCCGGTGAGTGCGGATTTCGAGCAAAAACCAGGGATGGGACTTCGGGGAAATCGCGTTTCTGTAACTGCGAGGGACTTTACGTAATGGAGAGAGAGAGTCGGAAGGTTCTGAAGACAAGGTCGATAGGGTTATGATTGAGCTGGGTGCTGATGCTTTTGTTATTCTAGGTCAGTAGTCCTTGAGGACTTAGGTAGCCCACCCAAATTACCAGAGTACCAAATTGCCAGTGTTGAGTCAGTATTGGAATGATAACTTCACGCCAGAGTACTGGGATATTTGTTCCTTTCCAGTTTTGAGATAGATAGAAGACCTACAGTTTAAGGACCAGGCCTGCGTCTTCGGCGGAGAAGTTCCTAACAGTCCCTCCTGCACACTTCCCAAGATTGGAAACCATTTCCCTTTTCCAAGTTGGGAAGGGTGCAGGAAACTGTTAGGAATGGCTCTCCGCAAGTGAACTGTGCGACGAGCCGAAACCGTCGAACCACGTGCTACGGATACATGTGAAGCTTAATTACCAGCCTGCCGTCGTCTCGCGGCGCGCGTAAACGCCGATAAAGAAACACACATAATCTGGCTCGTCTCCGTCAATGGCAGACCCTCGTCTCCGAATCTCAATCTCAATAAAGCGGAGGCGCGTGCTCATGAATGGAGAGCCCGCGCATATGGGCTTCGTTGCCCTTGGAGACGTTCTCCGATGGGGACCCGTGGCCGGGAGAGCCGCGACAGATGGCGTCTCGAGAGCTGCCCCAACGTGGGACACACGCGGAGCGTCGCCTCGCGCATATGGCGCGCAGTCTCCAGTGACAGTGCGCTGACGGACTCGTTATCAAAGAAGCTCACCGTCGATCGCGCCATCTATTTATGCCGAGATCGCGTGCCGGGTCGCGCAGACACCTCGGACCTATTTCGGACAGCCTGGGACCTAGCCGGAAGAGGAGGGAAAAAACGCACGAAGCTTCCTTCTCAGAAGCGGCGCGACGCACATGGTGCTTTGCGACTAGACATTATACCCTCGGATGATGCGCTGATTATGGGTTCCTCGGAGCCGATTTCAGGTGGTGCCTGCGTCGGTTTTTTCGACCCAGGCACCAGCTGAAATCGCCCGAATTTGCGGGGATTAATAGACGCGGAGGCCGTTAATTGGTCGCAATTACCGCGCGGTCTTCTGCGCGCACGCGCGGCCGCGTAATTGGCTCGAGTATCGAGGCTTGATTGAAACCGTCCGCGGACAGAGCGTGGTCTGTGCGAGCGAGCGTTATCGCGAAAACGCGGAGCCGGTTGGCCGGCAAAAAGCCGGCGGCCCGTCGCCTGGTTCTCACGGGCGGAGGAAAGTGACAAAAACGCGGGAGGAGCGGACAATGGGGAACGGCCGGTCGAAAGTCGGCGAGACCGCGGCTCAGCTGACCACGCGTCGCGCCCCGGGGCGACCGGCGGAGGCGTTTTCTCGCGCACCGTGGCACGAAGGAAGGAGAGCGCCCTCGGGACACGAACCCATTTCACCGTTATTACCGGGCCGACACCCACGGGCTACTTACGCCTGCGAGTTACGAATCGCAGGTGGTCAGAGGTGAACAAACCGACACCCGAATTCGCCGGAGCGAAGGGAAGCTGGAGTTCAGCAGTCCGCCTTCGGGGGACAAACGGATCCGGGGACCGGACCAACTGGCGGAGTACCTGGAATCGGCATTGGGGAAGGCTTTCCGGTAGGAGTACCGGGTCTCGAGCAGTGCCCTTGGAACGATAAGGCGAGACGAAGTCGACTACACCTGAACATCGATTATGAAAGAGCCCGGCATTCCATCACGACTGAAGATCGAG
>JABFPB010004583.1:0-14655 GCA_022817645.1 Ceratoteleas bidentatus
AGATTTTTAAGTCTGAATGAATAAATAATAATGAAGTAATGCGTATAGAAGTGGAGGAAGTTTGGGAAAATGGCAACGAGTGAAGAACATTGACGTGAGAAATCGACGAAATAATGGAAACGATAGGTACACCCAACGCTATGCAAATTTAGGAGAAACTGCAAGTAGAGTTGTGCAAGTTTCGCCTGAAAAATGTTGAACGCAGAAAGTGGCTGTACCGCAATATTTCAGTTTCAGTAATTCAATAAAATTTGAATTCGAGTAGGTGAGCAATTGACGTCAAATTCTGGAGGCTGTTTAATGTCGCACTTTATCAAAAGAACAACGTTAACAATGAATTTTAACAAACAAATAAAATTCATTGTTCACCTTCATTAAGAAAAGGTGAAATTAAGCGATTCGACGGTTTTTATATAACAAAAGGAAAAACTGAAGACTATTTTTGGACGCAAACAATACGTTTCAGCGGGAAATGTTTAAGATATTATTAGATTGTAAAATGGGCAGGTGATTCATCAATTTTTGTTGTAAATGTTTGAAATGGTAAAAGAGTTGAGATAATTATTTATCTATCACTATTTACGTTTGTGTAGAAATTATATTTTTCTACACAAACGTAACATAAAAAATTTTCATATATGTAGCAAATGAACATATGTCATACATTTCTATTAGAAATGGTCAAGTTCGTAATCCTCCGTAACGAAACAATGTGAGCAAGTGACCATGGGCTCCAAATACGATAGTAATTTCGTGGTTTCCATTCCTTTCAGTACTTATTTCATCGCATGTTACTGAAGAATCACCTCAACATTCCCCCCTGTAAAAATATCGTAATCTAACATTGAATAATACAAGAAACATGCTTTATTTATGAGCCAATTATGAGTCGTGGAATCGCGTTATGATACCAATTAAAATGCGATTCATTAACAAATAAAACTCCGCGATTTATGAGCGACATATGAGATGCAATTAACACTTCACCTGCACTTGAAATTCGAAATAAAAATTCTTCGATTTAACCTACTCCAATTAAAAACTGTTTTCTTCGAAAAACGATTAGTAGTAATAGTTTGTTTAATTATTCTGATTTTTAACCTCACATTTTTTTACTTTGCATTACATATTTTTAAAATATAATGAATATTAAAAATATATAAAACGTATAAATTGTATCTAATTCGAAATAGAAGTTTAAACTATGGAAATAGAAATAGATTGTATCAAATATAGAAAATATCAAAAAAATTCTAATTGTATCCGATACAATTTAATGCAATTACTTACGCAATTACTTAAATTAATGTTTTGAAAAATACGCATTTTTCTCATTGGTCCAATTTCAGATTTAACGCAATTTGTACATTTTCATCCAAATTGGTCTCGTGTCTATTTTGAAATTAGAGCACTTTAATTTTAACTGATTCTCGGCTACTGGACAGTTTTGTATTCTTCTTCGGTTAATCGATCGCTGGTTTGTCTCTCCTCCCGGCGACTGGTGTCACTCGCCCCAACCGATTTTACCTAATACGAATCGACTCACCTGGATCTAGTTTCCCTTGCGATTATGGAAACTTGGGCTCGCACGTGTGCTTTACGACACCCGCAAGGTCGTGTGTCAGAAGCGCCACCGAGTTACTTTCGAAAATTCGTCGCGATGCAGCGCCGTGTAACGGCGCTGAAAGCCAAGTTACTTCTACTTTTCGAGGTCGCTGAACCAGTCGCTCGCAAATCCCACTTGTAACACGTAAGTGCGTGGGACAACTACTTACGAGCTTCCTCCTGCTGCCTCCCCCGCGTTTGCGCATTTCCCTCCTTTTGAGTCCTCCTTTTTTATGCCATTGCGCCTCTTATCCTTGGAGCCACTTTCTCGCTACTTTTTGGTAGGCGATCGTTGGTAGTGATCCTCGCAAAAGGTGAAAAATCCAACTATTGCGAGGTCAGCAGAGTTAATTGTAATGTCAACATCATAAAATTGCAAAACTGTCACTAACATTGTAAAGTATTTAGTATAATTGCACTTAAAACAATCCGTTTACAGTAAGAATATTCTTACAGTAAATCGATTTTCCGATTATACATATAGATAAATGGATTTCCGATTGTGATAAGAATAAAATATTCTAAGAATAAGATATTCTTGCAGGAAGAATATTGGAATTTACAGTAAATCGAATTCTATTTTTAATTCTTATTTGAGGTTAACAACATGAGAATTATTAAATTATAGGTTAATTAGAGGTATTTTTTCCGTCTTCATTTTGAATAATTGTTTATAATGATTAGTTTATAATAATATGATAATTAAAAACGAATGGTCTTTACTATAGTCAAATATAATTGCAAGGTATATAACTTGTTTAAATTTAAAAGGTTTTCTTCGACTGATTGTACGATTTTATTGCCAGATTTGTCCGTCTTGAGATCACTGTTGACGCCACTTGAGTAGGCTGTATAACCTTGACTGTAATTTTAACAGTCTATTTTCTGGGTGTGCCAACTATTGTTTGACGAAATCGGCACGGTCCCGCCATACGACGTTGGGTCCGCAGTAATATGCATAAAGTGTGGGTCACGGTCGTAAAACGGCATAGATCCCGGGTGGTCACTTTTCTAGGAAACTTGGAAATGTTAGCGAATTATGTTAGAAATTCGGTAGAATTTATAACAGAAGCTTCGATAGAATTATTCGATATTCTATAAAGTATTAGTCTTCAGAAATTGGTTTTTTGAAACAGATGCTAACAAAAATATATACAATATTTAAAATCATAATTTATTTTATTGTAAATTATATAGACCCTGCAACATGTAATATAAATGAAATGATCAAATTTATCGTAATTGTGCAATGTACCATTTCTCAAAAAACAGTGTCGGTATGGAAGTTTCCTGTAAATATCCCAATGAGTATTAGTCTAAGAAATATCTAAGTTACATTTTCATATTTCACGATCAAAGTGAAGTTTATATGTGTAAATATGATATTTTCATGTTTTCACGGAAAATTTCTTTTCATGTAAACTTTATAAAAAATACACGAAATAAAAAATAAAAAACCTTTATTGAAAATCTATGATTTTCACTGAGCTTCAGACACCGATAATCTTTAATGTTAGAAATATAAAATGCTTCAGCACAAATAGGCACTTAGCCCTCAGCTTCGAAACCTAATGAAAACTCGCAAACCCTTGGGAATAAATAGATACGGAATATCGCACGAATAATGTCTATTTGCCGAACCGATCGACACACCTTGACGATTTTCACATCTTCTCTTGGAGCAGCCGAAAGCAAAGCAATACGTGAACTATATGTCGCGTTATTATGCGCAACTGATATAATTAAAACCCGTGTATCATAAAAATAAGCTAGTGAAACTGGTTGCGCGCGACAAAGGAAACGGGCTGCCTGGGAAACGTAGCTTGTATGTAAATCCGATGCTTTCTTTACACATTACAAAAGAAGTAAAAATGAAGTAAATTACAAAGGAAGTAGCCGCGTATATAATACAATCGTTCAGAAAGCGGAAATGTTCCTTTTTACGGGGTAACTGAATTAACGCCTCGCCGAGGGTCGCGCAAATATAACGCTCGTTGTTCGCATGTCAAACAGCGACGCACTGACATCTTGACTTTTCACGGATCGTGTTGCCGACAGTAACGCGACTGTATTTTCGTGACAAGTTCGCTTTTGAAGTTAGTAAGACATAGGGGTTTTCGAGAAAATAGTGGGAAAATTGTCCCCCACTTTTTTTTTACATAATTAGAGTATACAAAGGTAATTTGAAAATAATTACACTGAATTTTCCGATTTTGTATTTTTGTATAAGAGATAAAAATACTTGTTTATTTTGTGGCAAAAAGCAAAAATTGTAGAAAATTGTTCAAAAACGGTGAAAACGTCTGATTTTCGGTGCAACTTTTGAAAGATTGCAGAAAATATCAGACTTTCCAAATATTTGTTGCCTTTTATTTGAATCTACTTGGGATAGTCAAAATGAAACTGAAAGTGTACGAGTCCTTGCTATGACACACGTAAACCATTGTGGCATGAGGATTTTAATGATGTTTTGAAGTTCATTTCAAGATTAATGAGGTGTGAGGATTACAGTCCAGATTGTGGAGCAAACAACCACTAACAACAAAGTTCTCTTCTAGACAACATCGAGTTCTATTATGAAACCTTTTTGTAGATTGGTTGCTTACTTTGGAGGCAGTGAACTGTAAAGAAAACAGTCTTTAGTGTTTTTTTTAAGACTATTTCCGTAATCAATGAGGAACTGTATCAAATGTCTATCGGATCAACAAATTTCTTTTATCATTTAATTACATCAAAACATGTGCCTCATTGGAATATGTTTAGACACTTCGGTGGTGTATTTTCACGAAAAACATGTTCCTTTGAACGTGTTTATCTTTTGGACGAGTGTCTTAGATATAGACACTTATTTTTATCGTCATTGTTTTGCGATTTAAGTTGAAGTTTTTTAACAACGGAAAAGAAGCGAAAATACTTTTCTATTGTTCAGTAATGATTAAAACAAAATTCTGCAATTGATAAATTGAAACGTTTACTGGAAATCATTTTTTAAACGTCGAACGAACATTAAAATGTTAACACATTTTAAATATTCTGTTATGCAGTACAAATAATTATTTTCCCACGTGGAGCATTCAAGTTGTTTGAGGATAATTAACAACGTCATTCACGTGATAATTTTCGTCCCGTAATATAATTTAATTATTAGTTTCTTATACAACAATAGTAAAATTATTGTTCATATTGTACTTTCAAATTGTCATTTAAAATAAAAATCCTGTATCAAATTAAATATCCTTTTTCGGTAATAAAAGATGGTAAATATTATCGTAAAATTGGAGTTACACTTTTTAAATACTTTTCCGTAAAGTTAAAGGTAATTAACCTTTCCAAAGTTGCAGAATTCATTTAATTCCTATATTATCGACACTGATTGCTTTTTGCGCACTTTAATTAAATACCTTACAAATATTTCACATGAGTGAATTTGATTTCAAGAAATTTAATAAATGCAGGTTATTGTTCAGCATCGAGTTTACGAAACTCGTTTCCCGGTTATTGAGAGCAAGTTCATTAATTGTAAATTTAATACGTAACTTATTAGTCAGGCAAAATATATCAAGTAATTGCATATTTGATGACAAATACATTTTCAGTTGTTTTTATACAATTACGATGTTCAGTTAAAAAAAATTGTTAATAAATAAATAAATAATAAATGTTTGTATACCTGTTTTTTATAACCTATATTATTTTTTATAACAGTATTTGAGAACAAAATAAAAAAACACGTTAGCCTCAATCAAACGTGTACAGATTTAACAAATATATAGTTTAATATAATAGTTTAATATAATAGTTTAATATATTGTATTACATTCTAAAATACTAACCATATTTTTATTCTACTCGATGATTAATTTTGATGTTTTTATTGCAGGTAATGACGAAAGGGGAATAGGCATGACGAAATTCATAAAAAACTAGGTAACTTTTTAAATATCAATTCTATTTTTAATTTTGACATCTTTACAACTGCGGGCATATATAAATTCCAAACTTTTTTAACAACAATTAATGCAAGTATTTAATAAAACTTGATCTCATCTGTGCCGCTTGGTAAAGCACTTCGAAAAAGTACAACAAATGATAAAATTAGAAAATTAAATATAAATCCACCCTGGAGCAGTCGCACACTGCGTAATCAATTCCCTGGAAAACGAATCCCTCAGACAAGCCGGCGCCTCGCGATACTACCGTTCACGCGTGCTAGCGTGAAGTGATGCATTCATCTAGGGGCAATGAAAATCGCCGCTTAGATAGACAGAAAGAAAATTTGAGAAAAAAGTGAAACAAGTAAGGACATTTATTATAAAATTGTTTTTTAATAATGGTATTAAATAATTGAAAAATGGATTCGTAAATAAAATGATGTTATTGTATGAATAAAGTGTATTACATAGTTTACAATACGGTAACAAAAATACAGGTTTTAATTAAACCCAATCAATGTTTCAAATCAATTCCACTTCGACGCCTTTGCTGAACAAATAAAACATTTTGCTTCAATATTTTTTTAGCGCAGTGATACAGTCTCATTTTACAATATTCGCTGTTTCCTTTATGTAATTAACCCGGATGTAATTATCTTAGCTAAACCGACCGATGCAGCTTGTCACAGTTAGTACGTACCAGAGAAAAAAAATTCAACTCCTTTTACCTCAATTCCTCAAACTTCACGTGAAAATTAAAGTTTCACGATTCCGTTTTCTTTTTACATTGCCGAAATGTCAAGTAAATGTCAATAAAAAATAAGGAAAAAAGCGTTTTTCTTTTAAACACTTGACTTTTGTCGTAAGAAATTGATTTTGAAACAAAAACACGACGCCAAAACTGAGTGCAACTGGAAACCCATATTTCATTTTATCCATTAATTATGCCTTTCGATAAAATATAACAGTGTTCTGCACAAGCCAGACTATCTATTTTGTATCAAAAGTTTTATCATTTCGAACAATTAATTAATGTTTTTATCACAATCGGGTTTCCGTAAATTACGAACCGCGCAACTCATTGAAGTCTTATCGATGGTAACATTATTTTCCAATCCTTTATAAAATCTGCGGATAGCAACAATAATAATACAAATCGACCTAGTTTAACCGCGAATCAGCAACTGGAGTATAACAAACGATCGAAGAGCCAAATGTGAAAACGAGTTGACGCTAAAATGCACTCCGGGGAAAGGCACAATACTTTATTCACTTTTTGCGTGCGCTGTTAATAAATAACGTTTGCATATGTCAGCTAAAAATGCAGTGATATGTTCCTCAGTGTATCGCTAGTATTATCGTCCCGTAGGTGAGAGTCGCCAAGAAAATTTCAAGGAAAACGCGGTCTCGCGTGGGAGTCGTCCCAGCTCCGTTTCGAAACCGCAGTAAATTGGTGGAAATAAGCCGTTAAGATGATGCCAACTTTGTACAACGATCAACATTTATCGTGTCACGATTTCTTTTTTTCTCATGTTTTCTGCCTTTTTTCTCGTCGTAAATGTTTGTTGGAACTCATTCAATAATGTCAAGTTTATTCGCGCACAGTGTTATAAAGGAATTGCACTCTTTAACTTAATGGGCCTTAGTAATATTTTCAGTCATTTGGCTCTTTTTGGTAAAACATTCTTATACTATGCCAGATCTGATATAGGCGAAATTGAAACTAAATGATTATTTAAAATTCGAGACTCTTTCATTAATTGTGAACGAATGTAATAATTTATCGTATGTCGATGACCTGGAAGAAAATGCAAAATATATATAATAAATATACGAAATCTTTTAGTTGAATTTAAATCAATGTAAAAACGGTTCGATATTGTCTAAAAAGTATAATCAACCTGATAATTCTGTTGTAATTAATTCTAAATTTATTTTTAATTAAAAGACACATGGTTTTGTTACATTATTGTATTTTTATTCCCAATATTTAATATTTTTATATTTTTATTTTTTTTAATTGTATATCTTTTTCTAAGATAGTTAAACATTTTCTTCAACTCCACAAATAATTTTTGGCATTTATTTTATAGTCACAATATACAAAGTTTAAATGCTCTAAAACAAACATTACTGCAAACAATATCGAAAGGCAATTGATATGACTTTTTAGGTTAGATGTCACGCAATTCATAGTTGAATTCCGTTCTACTACGTACGTCTGTCGATCCAATAACAAAATAATGTTGCCCATTCATTGTCGGGCATGCAACAATACGCATTCTGTTGCTTCTAGGGCGTTTTTTCTCCCCACGCAATCACGTGCTACATATTTTCAGTGGGTGATTTACATGCTCGTAGCTTTTGCTCGTGTTTTCTACCGAGTCTGCGATGTTTCATCGACACCGTAATCTGTCTCAATACGGTCGTTTTTCCCATAAACTTTGCCTGTCATTAAAATACCCAAATGCAAAAAAATCGGCAAAAACTTTTCAGCCGACCTTTTCCATTCTGCAGACTTTCTTTTGCAGTACACTTGCAAGAGTGACACATGTGTTTTCACTCACTAACGAACTCTCGCGACGACCATTCTGTAACGGCATTTATAACACTATTACCAATCAATTACTTCGATGACTTACGATTCTGGTTTTCCTACATTTTGTCGCCGAATTCTTTTCGTGCCTAACTTTGATCTCGATCCGAGATGTAGACCGTCGATTTCGAATTGTCGTGTCAAAGTTTTCTCAGGAATCATTCAGGGAAAAATGTCAAATTAGAGTGAACAATTTCAAAAGAAATTCTATTTACACTCCACGTGGTTCAGTGTGAGCAATCAGTCGAAGTGTTGGTGTGGAAGATTTTTAATTGTTTGTTATAGGCAATTAAAAAGTCTTTAATTTTTTTATTTGTTTTTCTAGTAAACAGAGTTTTAATAGGAAAAATAGTTCCAAGAGTATATGTTGCATTAATTTTAGGTTGTCATTCCGGTTTTATATACGAGTTCCTGAAACTTCTTACATTTACGACATTCATAATCTCTTATTTTATTAGATGTCCTTTTGTTGATAATTACAGTTGATTCTCGGATACAAAATAATTTAATCTGATTTATCTGAATCTTACCTGCAGTTTTAATAGTTGTTTATAATTGTTGAAATTTTATTTTGATGCGTTTTACAGGTTGTCATGTCCAAAATATAGCAATATCCCATCCTACATTGTTAAAAAATCAAAACAAAATTATATTATTGTGGTAGTTGTTCTATAATTTTAATAAACAATAAGTAATAAAATATTAGATTGAAACGACTTACTGCCGATACATTATTTCTGCTGAGGGGTTATCAATTTGAAGACATTCCAAAAAGTTTTATACTCGTAAAAATGTTTAAATAAAATGTTCCAGATTTATATTAAATTGTATCATATAGTACTTGCCAAACTCGCGCCGTATCGTATCTCCTTTAAATAAAATATCGCAGATCTTTCCATTTCGTATGATAAATTTTTACAGATCAAGTAAAAGAACTCCGCACAAATTCAATGGAAATGACGACTTTTGTTCGACTTTTCTCGACTTTTCTCCGTAACGATGTAATAGATTTAGATTCGAAGTTTCGCGAGTCTTTGCCGAAAGGTCATTTCCATTGAATTTGTGCGAGATTCTGTACTCATCGTTCACGAAAAGTTTCAGTAATTTTCAACCGTTTTCTCAATATATCAAGATTTCGTTATGGTACTTTGCTGTTGCAAACATTCAAACGAAATGGATACACCAACAATATTTACAGCCCACAATTCACTCTTTTCTTTTCCATCAAATGTCCTACTCTGATAGTGAATAGAACATTCGCAAAGATACAGCGAAAATCGCTGAATTTTCACGGAAATCGGCTAAGCAACTCTGAACCAGCGTGTAAATAATCAGAAAAGTCAGTTCCAACCGTTAATCCACAGTGCAAAACGATATGGAAGTCTTGGAGAATGTTTTAATGTTCTGACATATGAAATTCAATTTTCATTGCAAATTTGCATCGAAACTGTAAAATAATTCAATTTTCACTGTAAATTTACACAGAAACTATAAAATCATTCAATTTCAATTGTAAATTTACATTATTCACGTGAAAATGATCAAATAAATGTTCAAATAAATGTATCTGAACAGTCAGGTGTAAACATGTGTACATTAGAAAACTGCAGTTATCGACTGATTGTCGATCGATTGATGTGGTAAGTCACTGTTTGTATTGAATTCAACTGCATTGCTAATTGTCACTTACATATCAAACAATATTAATATTCTTCAATGATTTTGCAACTGATTATGACTAAGTATGAGAGAAATTGCGAAAGAACTACATAAAATAAAGAAGAAGTTTGTCTAACTGAATTCTAACCTCAAATGTAATTTCACAAATCTATTGCGGGAAGAAGTTCTGTGTTTTCAAACACAATTAGAATGCGAATCATGTAATAAGAATCATATGTACATATTTCGACATTTTGACACGGAATGCCAAAATTTGTTTAATTAAAGTATATATACTTGCAACTACGGTCAAGTATATATGGTTGAATTTTACAGTACTTTTTTACAGTCTACATTCTCATCACTGTTCCCCCATCCTCTTCTTTCAAACCCCAATTTTCACCACCTCCCCCTCCACTCAAGAGCCTCAAAATATCACCATTCTCCTTCCTATCTCCCGAGTAAAAAAAAGTTAATCAAAAATTGATCAACCCAATAATGAGACCGTTTTGATAAAGTTTTATCATTTTTTTATCAAATCACGGCTCGATTTCATCAAATTATGAATAATTCACAATCAAGTTAGGATCCAAAAATGATCAGATCAGATCGAAAACCTCTCATTTTTGGTTGATGAATTTCTGATAAATTTTTCACCAAATTTTTTACTCGGGTCCCCTCGCAGGGAAATATTTGGTTAAATCAACCAAATAACTGTGTTATTATTTTTTGGTCAGCAAAAGAGTTTGGTTGATTCTACCAAACATTTTGTTGAGTGTTTCGTCAGAAACGATAAGTTCTCAAAGCTTTGAGGACTTATCGTTTGTCCTTCTCTGTGCAATGAATTAGAAGAAGATACACATTTTTGTTTTAAGGTTACCATTTTTCACCAAATTTGTTACCCATGCCCCTAACCACCTTTCCACCTTCAAATCCCAGCATCCTCCATCTCTCTCTACCGCCTCTCTGTCCATTTCTCCTAACGCCTCGGCGTTGAAATTTCACTTTCGCAACGAAAGGTCGTCCGGCTTGATTTCCGATTTCGAGGCTCACTTGTCCGCGGCCTATTGCTCGGCGATTGACGGGCGCGGAGTGTGGGTCGCTGAGCCGCTCGGATGCAGCGGTGCCGATCGCGGCAGTACACGGTTCCTAAGCACGCGTCTAGCATGCCAATCCAATCGCCTTCGAGTGCACACGTAGACGTACATGCATGCGTGAGCACACACACGGCCAATTACACGTGCTAGGTGGGGTATAGACAGGCAGCCAGTGCGCAATGCCGAGGAACGCGGGCCGACGGCCAGTCAAGCTGAAACCGCGAGCCAAGATCGGTCTGGAGTTGATCGCGCGGTCGACCGTTCCAGCCAGCAGCCAGCCAATCGATCGCCCGAGTGAGTGGTGCAAGTGAAAACGTGCGGCGATCCTGGTTTCGTCGCGGTGTCGACGAGAAATCAGACGGAAAAGTGTCCGGGTTCAGTCGTATGTAACAGAGTTGACACGGTTCGTGGCTCCGCCGATGACGCATCGATGCCCTAACTGGACGTGCCGTTCCAAATTGGTCGGCACGGATGGAACGGAGAACGGCGGGGAAGTGTGGGGAAGTGGCGCTGGCAGGAACCAGCGGTATCATTAGAGCTGTTTTGGATCGCGTGATTCGCGTAAACGTTATACAACTGCGGACGTAATGGTAATGATGGTTGGGTACCTAGTGAGGTTAGGTTTGGGAGGCGGACAAGTGGTAGGATGGAAGGAATACAATGTTGGGCCTAGAAGGTGGAAGGTAGATGGAAGGACAGTTAGGGGAGAAGGCAAATTGTGTTGACGTCTGTAGTCGAAGTAGGAACTGTTTAATATACCGTTGTTCCTAGTCCAGGAGGTGGAATGGAAGACAGTTTTTGGACCTAGAAGGCAGACAGATGGATGTGAAGAGTTAAGATAAGGAGGCTTTTCTTTCTTGAGTTTGGGTCTGTAGTCTAATTAGGAACTGTTCTACATACCGTTGTTCCGAGTTTAGGAGGTGGAATGGAGAACAGTTTTTGGACCTAGAAGGCAGAAGACATGTGAAGAGTTAAGCTAAAGGGACTATAGGAATTAAATTTAGGGACTATAGGACCTGAACTCAAGTAGGACTTACTTACGAACCTACTTGAGATTAGGTTCGTAAGCCTAAGAGGGTAATCTTCAAGATAGATGGTCATAGTTCAAAAAGTGGAGAAGGGAAAACTTGGAGGTCGTCGGAGTGGTTGGTGTAAGTGAATTTGGTAGAAGTGCTGACCTTTAAATGGAATGAGCCGGTTGAGGTCAACTGTTGGCTTGTATTAAGCTCCTTAGGTTAGCGAATCGATAATAGGAAAGTGGGATTCTTGGTTGGAGTGAACGATTTTTTAAGCGTGTGAATCGGGGAAGGCAGAGGAAACGGTATGTTAATTGACTTCGATTGAGTCATGCGTTGGAAAAACAAGTAGAGTAGGATCTTCTGGTATGGCGTTGGGAGAATGGTGATCGTTGAAAAAATCGCCGGCGAAACCGTTGGCACTTTATTTGTAAGGTGTAATTGAATAATCGATTATTCAATTGAGTGCGCCGCAGTTGTAGTAAAAATCATCAACGCGCGCTGCTGTTGCGTAAAGCGTTTTATGCGAGAATTGCACAATGCAGCTGCAACGGAAACGGTTCTCCTAACCTATTCGCATAGCAGGGCAATTGGTTTACTCGATGTGCAGCGTAACTGTTATCGCGCATTTGTCGCGCGAAATGAGTTTCGGCACACATACTAGTTTGAGGACTGACATCTTAATCGAAGAAACCACGCGAGATAAACGTGAACAATCTTGGTAATAGAATTCAAATCAGGCTTGCCGATTCCGGTATCAGGGAGTGGGAATTTCTTCATTACGCTAATGCACGAGGATAAATTCACATTGACGCGATGATAAAACAGCATTAGTCCGTATGATAACGTCATAATGCTAAATATAATGCCGTATTGTCTCAGTGTTGAGTCAACGTTGCTTTGAAAACGTGAACTTTATAGTTAACCTCAAAATGTAGGAAAGGCATTGAGGCGATGGTAATGTTTTATTGTCTTGATCTTAGCGGAGCATTTAAAGCTTGGCATTAATATAAATGCGATTCTAACTAGCGTTTTTTGCTGTGCGCACACGTGCCCGATTTTTCATGGTCTCAGCTTCCGGAACGGAAATTGCATTCCCTTCGACGGTGCGTTAATAAATCACCGATCACGTTGTTGAAAATAATAAGGCTTTAAGAAAATATATAACTTATTCGATTTCTATATTATTAACGATTTTCGCGATCCATGCAAATCAAATATCTAAACAGCTATATTAGATCTGAAAAATTGGTCAAATTCTTCCATTTGCGACTTGAATTTTTATTCTTTACAATCAAAATTACAAAATCTCCTACCGAGTTTTAATATTGGAGTTATGACATTGAAATTTTCCAGATAACGTCTCTGCGGTAAAAAACAAAAAAGTGATTCATTTCTGAAGAACATACCTACGTTCAATTTTGTAAGACTGTTCGTCATTTTCCGAATAAATTAGACATAAAAAACAAATCTTCAATTCAGATCGCCGATTTGCGTTCTACATCCTCTTATACACCTTCTCACACCGTTGCACCTACTCTAAATCCATTTAACCGCTTCTTAAAAAAACCTCGACTAAGTCACTTAACCTATAGTCACTTAACCTATATGATAAATAAATCGGCTTTGCTCGCAATGTCACGCAAAAAATTTGCAACGTTTCTAAGAGGCGCAGAATCCGATAACGCGGCTTTTGTTACAAGTTTCACTTTTTCTCGCCATCAATGATTTATCTGTTCCAAGGATAGCTCGGCGCGTTTGTTTCCGTGCATTTAATTACGCTCAACATAAATTATCCTTGACATACGTTGGGAAAAGAACGGATCCACGGGCTCGCCTTAAAAAAGATTCACATGTTTTACCTCGATTTCCAAAACCGCCGAACTGTACAGTTAAACGGTCTTCAGTCTCCCCATTTGAATAAATCACCGTTAATTGTGTTTACATTGCCACTCCGCGTAAAGTACGACTTTTGATAAGCTTTTCTTCGGTTCGTCAGAGTTATACGAGAAGAGAAACTTCGCCAGTGGAAAACATGAAATTTAGAACAAATACGCTCTCATCCACAATGAAACAAGGTCAATTTTTGAATTATCATCGTTTGATACAAAGTGTGCGTCAATGAGCAATCTGCTTATATAAATTCTGTCGAATCATTGGATAGTTGTTTCTGCGTCGGGTAATTCGGACGAAGGAAAATCGACACTGACGAAATGGGAGCCGGGCTTTGCCGGTCATAAATGGACTAATCGCAAAATCAACCGAACGCTTCGGCTCCGTAACTGGTGTGAAGTGAAACGCAGAAACGTCGCAGACGTTCAGCGTTTCAACATTCGTTACGTCAATTATAACCGATAACGTCGGCATTATTCCGCACCTGATTTTTATACAGATTGAATGATGGTGCGAAAATCAGTAGCCTCTTTTTCAATCAGACACGTTCGCCGCGTAACACCGCGGTGGGAAAATCGGCGAAAAAGAATGGGACGATTTAACCAAACCTCGCTATCTTCTGTTTGCTTTGTCTATAAAACAGTTTTACTCGGTTTCTTCGCTGGAAAAACAAGTATCTTGCAAAGCTAGTAAATTGAGAGGTTAAGAGGTTTAATCCATCTTTTTTTACAATTCTTGATTTATTTCTAACTTCTGAAAATGAGAGGTTTTCGTTTTTGCAATGTAAATAATAGATCTTTCTCTATTTTACGAACGGATTATTGTTTATAACAATCTTAAAAAGGATTGGCTGAATC
>JABFPB010004584.1:0-14671 GCA_022817645.1 Ceratoteleas bidentatus
TTATTTAAATAATTATAATAATAAATGTTATTGTCAATAATTATTTAGTTTGTAAACTTTGTTTCTCGGCACCGTGCACCTCATTTCGATGGTTTTCGTGAATTTGTTCATCGCTTTAGTTCTTCCATTCTTGTCCCTCTAAAACATTATGCCCCAACCTCCTTAAAAAAAATAAAAGGATAGATGTCGCTGATTTACCAAGTGCGGCGCCTGAGCCCAGATCCTTGCCGTCGCCAATCTCGTGCTGTAATTGCTGCTCGTGCTTGATTTCCAAGTACTTGATCACCCGATCGTACTGGAGTACGGTCAACTGGCGATTATCAGCTAGCATATTAAGCAACACTTGAATGGCATCCGGGTGTTTGTCTTTGGCAAGCAGAGCGTTCAGTGGCACGGATCGGCCACCACTCTTGTAATTATTGAAATCACGGGAAACAAGGTTGATGGCATCGTCTACCGGCATGTTTCTGTGCTCTGAAAAATCGGATCACAACACGTATCAAATAAATGTTATACATTTACTGCAGCTGTAACAAATTAAATATCTAAATTCCATTAAATCAAAAACGAAAATAATCTTTTATCGCTTTTTCTTCAACCTTTTTGTAATCCCATAGTTTCTGCAAACATTGTGTAAATGACATAGTTTTGTAAAATGCTGAGTTGTATTTATGTAAACTTGATATTAATCATTTATATAAACGAAGGTTATCAGAATGAAGATAAAAATGAATGTATCGCACCCTGAGGTAAACCGTGCAAAATATTCAAAGTCATGGAATGATGTTCCTGATTAAGCGCAGTGATGACAATAGCGTAAAGACAGCCGCGACTAGCTATGTTGCTGAGAACGCGACCTAGTGGAACATCTTCGTTGGGGAACAGCAGGTCGACCGTAAGTCCCATCTTCTTCAAACGCATCTCGATCATTTCCGCATACTCCCTGGTTCGTGCACAGAAATGGAAACCAAAATTGATAACTTCTTGTAACAAGAGACGTACATTCAAAAATGTACTCTACCTGTAATATATACTTACGTCAACAACTTGCTCACGACGATGATCTCACAGTCGTTTTTCTCCGCAGGCATAGCACCATAGTCCGCAGCCAAAGACCCACTTGTTGCCCTTCAAATTAAAGAGAACATTAATTTAGAGGAAAACTGATACTGAATTAAAAAAATTAACATATAAATAAATGAAAAATGTAAATAAAATAATTATAGTACAATTATTTTTTACCCAAAAGTGTCTCTCATTGATGGACCGGAGGTGTCGAATCTACTGCTGGTATCACTGAAACCTCCTCTAAATCCTCCTCCCCCGGACAAGCTCATGTCACTCCATTTATCTCCACTCGCGCGACCAATGGGACTTCTGTCCCGAAAACCTGGTCTCTGTGACATATTATCTGGCGCCCCTTTCATGTTTTTCATGTTCATGTTCATGTTTCCGCGACCTTTGCCTCGGCCCATGGGACCACCACCGGGACCGGGACTAGTGAAAGATTGGTTCTGACTCATGTTGTCAGAGCCAAATCGGCTGCCAAACGAATCATTTCGGCCAAACTGACTGTCACTGCTGAAATTGGATTTCATATCGTTACCATCACCGAAGCTCTGGTTTTTGTTCCCGAAGGAATTGTTCCCAGAATTGAATTGCTGGTTTTGGTTTTGGTTCTGGTTCGAAGGATTCGGATCTTTTTTTGCTGGCTTCACGTCTGAAATTGAATGAGTGCTGAATTAGTTAAAAATTCTTAAATGAACTGATTGAGGTTATCTCAGTTAAGTTATAGATACAAACACTTTTTCAATTTTTTAGTGCCTCTTTTCCGTTTTTGTGATTTTAGCATGTTTTCTAAACAGAGTTAGAAATAAGAAAAAACGTAGTTTGATTTAGTGGAGTTTACAACACAAACACTTCTTTGAAACTGAGGTATATCTCCAAAGAGTTGTGATCAACTGTATGTTTATATTTGTGTGATTTGAAGGTTACAGTGTAAATCAGACATCTAGCAATGGTTTTTCATAATGCATAAACATTTTTTATGAATATTTGAGATGTTGGTGGATACTAAATTGAAATATTTACACATTGAAAACAAAAAATGAGAAAATTAATGTTTATTATCTTTATAAAGTATTATATGTATGAATTACTATACATTAACAGCACTAATCAAATAAATAACTGGTGGCAATTATTATACTTATAAAAACTTTTTAATTCATGTTAATTAACACTTTTTTGAAAAATAATAAGTTAGTATTGTTATGTATCTGTTTATTTGCATAAGTATATCACTCTTGGATATTTTTGGACACTTTTTGGCATAAAAATTCCCCTCCCCTCTCATCTGGATATATACAAGTGCAATCATGTTTTGTTTTATAAAATGTGATGCAATAAAGTACCAAAATTGATAAAAACGGCCATTGGCATTTCTATATAATAAACTTAAAGGTGACAAGTTTGTTTAAAAAAACGATTTAAAAAATCCCATATATCTAAGCAGCCAAGATATTATTCAAATTAAAACGTTCTAATGGTAAAATGGATACACTCACAATCTGAATAAAAATGTATAAATTTGTTAAAATTTATACGTTATTCAAAAACAAACAATGAGAAATCAATATTTTTCAAAATAATTTAAAGTAATTGTATTAAATTCTATTTAATTGGAAGTATGCATTCGATTCTGCCACCATTTTGATCTACAATTTAATGCAGTTACACATGTGTATACACTTTAGTACAATTTATACAATGTACCCAAATTGTCAATGGGTCCACTTTACAATTAGAACTTTTGAATTTTTATTGAATCATGGCTGCTGGGAAATTATTTATTGAATAGAATATTTGAAAAAAATAGTGATATGTTAATAATATAAATCTTGTCTTATTTAATAATTTTCAGCCTGTACATTTAATAAACACAATTACCTCGATATCTGTGTATTATTAAAATATAAATATACTTTACCTATTCGTCTATTTTTGAACATTGCACCATTTTCATTTTTAATGGCGTTTTGTGCAGCCTGCTCACTGTCAAATTGTATAAAAGCAAATCCTCTATTAATGGCAGATCCCAAAATCGTGCCATGTTTTCCAAAATATTCCTCCAGCTCAGACTTGGTAGTGTCATCTGTTTGCAAATGTCCAACAAATATTCGACTACTCACTGTAGCAGGGTCTTTCAGTAATCTCATAGTCATCTTGATCTATGTTTTAGTACACTAAAACATAAATAATCCATTATTGTTTATTGTTTGAAAATCACACGCATTACCACCACTATTATGCATTATTATGCCTGGGAAATCAGAATAGGCTTTATTCAAATTGTTTAACATTTAATATACAAACACCTAAAAAACAAGGAACTGAATTAAATTATCTCTCGAAATGACTGGAAAACTTGTAACTGATTGTTTAAAGTTATAATACATTTTGTAACAAACGTATTTACAGCCTGGAAGCTGTTTCCTTATACATTTTATCGATCAAATATTGAAACAAGCGGACGCCAACGAGATCCCCACATATTTGGCTACCGGATTCTAACCTAAAAACCCTCATTTGTTCCAGTAACGTAATAAATGTACCGTTAGTTGGAAAAAATGTAATGCATAAAATGGCCTGTTGCAAAGCAGAGGTATGATGAGTTTTGAACAAAGTTACAAGGTTTATATAAATGGAGCTTAATATTGAAATAACGTACCTTCAAACGCAAGAGCTGTGCCGAGCACGGTTCATTCGTGACAAATGATTTCTCGAGCTTACTTCATCCGCCAGATCGGGAATTCAGATATCGCACTTTACGAGTACATAAGCATTAACAATATTACGAAGTAATAATATTGATTCGGCAAACTTTCGCAGCGTCCGATGTTATGATTTTTACAACAACGGATGCTGGTAATTAATCGCCATGTTTACCAGACGCGGAAATGAAACTAGAAATGACGTTTTACGAAAAAATTTTTTAAGATTTGTTTATAGCTGATTTTGAAGATAATCAAGCCGACTGTATTCATTTAAACAATTTTTTTAATTAAAATATAGTTGTACCAAAACAATTTTTTGTGCTATTTATCATCTCTTAACAAAAAATACATCATTTTTGTAATAATAAAATAACAATTTTTATAATGTGTCATAGAATTTAAATTGATAAATATTTTATTTATAAAAAAAACTTTATTTATACGTTTTCTCATTATAGCATTTTAACGATGATCATATAGCTATATCTAAAGTATGACATTTAATTTTATAAAAAGTTTATAATTTTATTAACAAAATTAAAAAATAATAATAATTTCTAGTACTTAAAAAATATTATTCCATATAAAAAAAATTGAACATGAAAAAATTAAAAAAATAAGGTCCCACCGAGATTTGAACTCGGATCGCTGGATTCAGAGTCCAGAGTGCTTACCATTACACCATGGGACCTCTTGACGAAGCACCCCTTAGGGATAGCTGAAAAAGTATCCCAGCGAGCTCGGAAGAAAATCAATAACCCTAACTCAGCTTTATATCAAGAAAACAATAGAATGTGTATAAGATAATTGTTGAAAATAGGTTAGATCGAAAATAGACTAGTCTCGTCAGAAAATAAATTAATATAACACACTTTTTTCACATACAAACATTTTTAACTAATAAAAAACGCATAATTGAATTTAAAAAAACTAAAAATATTAAATCTGACTTCTCAATGAACTATAAGTGTTGGGACAAGTATTAAATTAGTAAAATACATTTTGTATTAAGTTTACTTTATTTGTATATTATATGTAAGTAAATATAAATACTGTGCTTAAAGAGAATATAATTAACATATATTATCACATTTTTAATATGATATGAAACAAACATTTTCCTGAAACTTATTCTTAAACTTGTATTAAAGAACAGAACTTTAAAAAAATAAAGAATGTGTTTTTATCCAATATGTACTCTTAATCAGTAAAAACGAGATGTTTTTAAATGCTCTTAAGTAATAGTTTAATTCGACTCTGCATTATTCTTGGCTTCATCTGGTTTTCCTTCATCCACAGAAGAATCTTTCATTTCATCGTCCACATCTTCTTCAGATGTGTTTTCTTCATCTGCATTATCCTTGGGTTCATCTGGTTTTCCTTCATCCACAGAGGAATCTTTCATTTCATCTTCCACAACTTCTTCAGATATATTTTCTTCACCTTTAGTAGATTCGCTTTCATTTGGCTTTTCCTCTTTCTTTTCTTCACCTCCACATAATTCCGTAATATTGTACTTTTTGTACAAAAAGTAATTCGGTGCCACTGATAGTAAGCAGAAACTGCGAATAATCTCAACAACTACAGTCAATTCCGGAGTTTTCAAGTCCACCTTATTTTCAGGATTTTTGTTTGAAATTAGCCCTGCTAATTCCTCAATGACTTGGTTTCTTTGCACTTTACTATTGCTATGCCGGCTAAAACAGATTAATATACATTATTTTATGTGAACACTTATATAATTAGGAATCATTAAAGGAAAGACTGAAATATTCTTACTTGAAAACAATAGCAAATGTTTTCGGTTCCTTGACAAAGTATTTGTCAAAAATCGGATCCGCTTTATCCTTGATAACGTCGACGTATGCTTTACAAACCAGCTCAACTGGCAGCAGCCGTAAAATGTATCTGGTTCTGCGTTTTTTAGTTTCATAAGCATCTTTCATAATTGGTAATGCAAGTTTCAAAGGGTCTGGCACTGAACTTTGAATGAAAACAATATTTTTTATTCCTGTATCAACTGACTGTAATGAAGAAGACACAAGTTAGAATAACAGTTAATAAAAATCAAATTAATCCAATTTATTTTATTTAAGTCAGAATTTTTTTTATTAAATCTGTTTAATATAATATTATAATAATATAAATATGACAAATAATGTAACCATCATAACTTATTTATGTTAGTACCAAATAATTATATTATTCATTGAAAAATCATTGGGAATCAAGCATATAAAAAATAGTTAACGACACTATATAGTGAATAACCATACAGTTTACCAAGTGTTTGTATTTTATTTTAATACCCGTTTACCTTGAATAAGAGTTACAATTAATGAATTAGAGAAATACCCAGTTGTTTAAAGATAATCGTAATTTTCTATTTAATATTTCATTCTTTAACTCATAAAAATAGAAAACACATTAGACTGAATGTTAAATTATTGAACATTTTTGTAATGTGATAGTTATATCCTTATGAAATTAATATAAAAAATCGTCAACTTAGTTGACAAACATTACACATCGATTTTTTGCTTGAAAAACGTTACACATCCATTTGATTTATGTTGTTTTTTGTTTTGATGTGAGTTATGATGACATATCATAACATTGACTAATGTTTTCCGACTAAGGTGACAAAATATTTTCTCATAAAAGTTTGATTAAATTAATCAAACTATTACTTGTAACATTACTTTTTTTATTTTAAATTTAATCATTACATTGCATATAGCTTTGCTATGTTCTGAAATTACCCTATTTAGTCCATAAAATTGTATTTTAGCTTGAATAATCAGTGGAAAATAGGGTTTGACTTATATCATTGATTTTTTTGTAAAAGTTATTTGATTAAAATGGCGACTAAAATCAAGAATTTAAATCACTTGATTTTAATCATAACTCAAATTTTGTTGTATGTTCATTTAAAATTGATAAAAAAATTACTTGAAATCGTCTAGCAGATTCTGATTTCAAGTCTTTGATCTCCTTTTGCAGCGAAGCAGTAATATCCTCTTCATCTTCCTTCGCTTTGTCGACTTCTGAATCTTTGATATCATCTTGTTTTACTTGCATTTCAGAGTCCTGCAATGTGGCATAAAATTGTATACATTGATAAATATACTTTATATTTACTCGTCATTGAAGTAAATCACTACTTATTCAGTAATTTGGAATAAATTATTGGAATTAATAAAATATGGTAGTTTTAATCGATATAATAACTGCTGACATCACAAATAAACAACAAATCTTACTTGTTCAACATCGTTGTTTTTTGTTTTATCTAAATAATCGTTTAGAATCATGTAAGCATCTTTGACGCAGCCCTTCTCGCTGAAATTGCACGTGCACAAGAATCCAGTCATGCCGGCTTCTAAATCCTTCCTATTACCATACTGCGTCTTCTTATTATGCTGTGCAGTATAATAATTCTTCTTCCTTTTTCCGTCATTCATTTTTCCTGCTATACTTATTAAATACTTCTGTGTAATTTCGCAACTACCAGCCTGCACTCAACTCACTCCAATCACAATGAAAACAAACGAATGGTGCCGAATACCTGCAAGATGGAGGTTAGAACAGTGTCAACAAACAATCTAATAACCGCAGTTGAAAAAGCATAGCAAAACATATTACAACATGACACTGGAGTAAAAACGTTTAAAAAAACTTAATATTCACCCAACATTAATTACACAAAATATCATCTCTATTTACTAACAAAACTTCTATCAAACTTGAACTTGATTTTGAATGATCAAACACGAAACTCCCTTTTGGCGGGAAACCGACAAATGAACGAACAAAAGCTGCAAAACTCGCATTTCCTTAAATGATAACAATCGCGGTGGATTCATGTAATATCAGATATCACCGTGGCATAATTATCAGACGAACTACTTATGTAACTAATTATTAAACAAATTTCGAACAATCCGATTTAATCACAATGATAAAGTAAATCTTGAGAAAGCTAATCTCAAGGGAAAGGCGCGTTTTGAGGTGTTGAAGGTCACCGAAAGTTCGGCCACGGCACCTCAGACTTATTTTTTTTTGCTGTCCCACCGTGTTTTTATACTATGCGAACTATCAGCACTTGTCAGGTTATGCGCAGCTCTCAGACGTGTTATTACGACTCGAATGTCTCCTTCCATCGAAAACAATGATGTGATATCTCATGACTTGTCTTGTCAAGTGTAACAGTCGCATTTAAGCCGCTTAACCGACTTTGCGCGAATGCCGCGTTTGACACCTGTCAAGTGGCACAGTTTCAGTATTAAATTGAACAAACCCTTTGCTATATCGTAATTTTCATTCGCGAAGCGGTGACGCTCGTTGGCAGTTCTATCGGTTGTTGTTTTTGCCGTGCAATTTTAGTTGGATATGTGGTGCGCGATTTTCCGGGGCGGAAAAACGGTCGGCGTTGTCGCTCGATTCGCGTCAACAGTTGCGGTGACGCAGAACCATTCGAAAAGAGCAAGTGTTTGACAAGTTACACTGAATGGGCGATTTAAAGGAAATAAAAGAATAATAAAACGGAATTTTTGCAGATTGAGGAGTTTCGGGAAAGACTGAAAAGAGAGGACGATGACATATTGACAGACACTTTTGGCAGACGCCACACTTATCTAAGGATTTCGGTGACGGAAAGGTGCAATTTGAGATGTAAATATTGGGATTTTGTTAAATATTGAGCAATTGTAGTTTAATCGTTAAACAGTTACGACTTTGTTTTATGATTGAGTTTACTAAAATGATAGGATAGAGAGTATACAATTAGATTTTCAGTGAGGCATTTGAAGGATTCAAGTCAGTAGAACAGACAGCTGGGAGAGTAATGTATTTTTTGTATTTGTCTATTCGTTCAATGAATATTAATGTGTAAACTTGGCCTTAATGTATAAATGATATAAGACTAGAGAATAATTATAATAATGGATTTATAATTGTTTGAAGAACTATAATTTATACAAAATGGGCATTAATGGATGATAGATTATATTTATCTACTAAATAGTTTATATTATTACATGTATTTGACAATGTGATATTTATTATTTCAAATGATATGATAATGTTTTTCAGGTTTATATTGTATGCCCTTAGAAGGTGTAAAACTAACAAAAAAAGAAGGCCTTTTGACAACGGATGAAATTATAAGACTGGCTAAGCTATTTGTCAATGAAGGTGTACAAAAAATTAGATTAACTGGCGGTGAACCCACAGTGCGGAAAGATTTTCTTGATATCGTTGGTAATTATCTGAAAACGAAAGATTCAGTTATGTAGACGGTTTCACCATTTCATTTGTGTTAATGTTATCAATTATTTAGTTCGATTGAAACAAATTCCTGGACTGCAAAACCTGGCAATGACTACCAATGGTTTAGTTTTAACTCGTCAATTACCAGCTTTGCAAAAAGCTGGACTAGACTCTCTAAATATTTCTCTAGACACTCTAAAGGAACACAAATTCGAACAATTCACGAGAAGAAAAGGCTGGTCCAAGGTTATTGCTGCTATCGATTTAGCTATTCAACTTGAAATGCATCCAGTTAAAGTTAGTATTACTGAAATAATAGCATTACTTTCATTTTTTCATAACGCAAGGTAAACTAAATATCGTAAAATACACAAAATATTAATTGATAAAATATAAAACCTACTTTTATTTTAGGTCAATTGTGTAGTAATGAAAGGTTTCAATGACGATGAGTTAGTTGACTTTGTCCAGCTGACGCAAAATAAACCTATCGACGTAAGGTTTATAGAGTACATGCCATTTTCTGGAAATGGCTGGGATGAAAGTAAAATGGTTTCCTTCAGTGAAATGAAGAAAATCATTAGGATGAGGTTTCCCACTTTCCACGCTTTGGAAAATAGTCCCAATGATACATCAAAGGTTTTTCTCTATTCTCAAATAAAATTAATTTGCTCAAATAAACCGGTACTGTCTGCATTACTAATCTTATACATATACTTTCTTTATGTATTAAAGGCCTATAAAGTTCCTGGATTCAAAGGTCAAGTAGGCTTCATCACTTCCATGAGTCAAAACTTCTGCAGCTCTTGCAACCGCCTGCGAATAACTGCAGATGGGAATCTAAAAGTGTGCCTTTTTGAGGGTAAATCCGAAATTTCCCTGAGAGACGCGCTGAGAAGCAATAACTCTTCCGATGAAGACCTGAAAAACCTTATTAGTGTGGCTGTGTCCAAAAAGAAGAAACAACATGCAGGTACAAACACCTGCAAAACTGTCTAAAATTCTCGATACCCTCCATTAACGACAACCTTCCTCAAACCTTCAACCAAAGCAATCAACTTACAAAACCTGGCGATAACGTCCGATCTGAATGTTTCAGGAATGTTCAATCTGAGGCAGATGGAAAATAGACCAATGATTCTCATCGGTGGCTAATTGAAACCGGTATATCTGCAATTCGTTTTCATTATTCCTCTCGCTTTCAAGATTCCCTCCATAACATTCAAAATCAACGTTATCGCTGTTATCATTCGTCCTTTCAATCTCTCTCTCAAGAATTTCTCCCCATATCATTTCTGATAGGCATCCAAATGTTTTCAGATGTCCAACTACCTTCATTTCCAGTCAAGTGGGAGATTCCCTATACACATCTGCTCAAAGCTTCTCACTCAAATCGCCCAATTTTTCGAACATACTCTTCACTTTCTCACGTAGACGACCAAGGTCGAGCAAGTATGGTGAACGTAGGTGGAAAACCGGAAACGGAACGAGCTGCTCGTGCCTGTGGCTATATTCACGTGGGACCAGTCGTTGCTGGATTAATTGCTGCGAACAATGTGAAAAAGGGCGACGTTTTGTCAGTCGCGCAACTTGCTGGAATCATGGCGGCGAAAAAGACTTCGGAACTTATCCCCCTGTGTCATAACTTGAACTTAACTCAGGTCAAGGTTGACTTGAGTTTGGACCTGGAGATGTTTAGAGTAGTTATCAACGCTGAAGCTAGATGTCGCGGGAGAACGGGTGTGGAAATGGAGGCTCTCACGGCAGTTAGTATTGCAGCTCTAACAGTCTACGATATGGTGAAGGCTGCGGCACCAGCAGAAGTTCTGACGATTTCGGACATTCGGCTGATGGAGAAGCGAGGGGGGAAGAGCGACTTTGTTAGAAATGTTACGAATGGTGATGGAGATTGAAGTAGTTGTTTGTATTAGGAGTTGAGTCGACGGATGCAATAATGCTTGAGGACATAATTGTTATTTGGATAGAACAATGGAGTTTTTAGAAATATATTTACATTGTATATACCTTGGAGAATAGTATATAAGGTACAAAGGGCTCAAATTAGGATTTTTCATCTGGGATGTAAATAGATATTTTTTTATCTTGCCTGTATAAAAAATTCTTTCAAATTTTGCGAGGAGCAAAATGTTCACTTTCCACTCGAGGGTGAAAGAGTCAGTTCACACCCGGTATAAATGCGTGAAAAAGTTTTTTTTTGCAGATTGGACAAAACAATATAATATTGTTTCAGATGTCACTAATACTGATTCACAAATTGTACTGCAGTCTTGGATTTAAGGTTGTACAATCACGAAGGGGCGTATATTTAGGGTTCGAATATATAATCGTATTGAAAGTTCATTTAAGTAAACGTAAAACATTCTTTTTCTATTAAATTAATTTTAAATAGTAAAGTCGTTGTTGTTTTGATATTTAAATAAATAAAAGTCAATAAACATTTTTTATAACAAAAATTTTGTATTACAAAATTGTCATTAATACATATTTAGTAACCGCTTGTGATGTCATATTTATAAATTACTGATGGTAAGTGCTATATAAGGATGTCTAAGACAAAATATCAAGTAAAGTAAGGTTTTTGTTTCTATTTTTAATAATATCTGTAAAACTAGCGACACAAAATTATTTATATTTGATACTAAATATCCCCATAATATAACTAATGATATAACCAATTTGTAATCACTTCTTAATATTTTATCCTGTGTAAGTCTGAAATATGTAAGACAGCTAATCAGTTCCCATAAGAGCTAATGTAATTTTCCGTAACTTTGATAATTTATATCTCATCTTCTAGCGACACAACTTCGTTGAAATTCGAGAAAATAAAATTAATCATATTAATATATATCTGAGTAAATTTTCATGCATTTCCTATTACATATGTATTATGATTGTACAACCTTAATTGATTAATTTAATTTAAACAAGATTTTTGTTTGAATATAATTATACTTCATATTCTTTGTGTCAATATGCAAAATAAGCGAATTTTCGATGCTCAGTGCTATTATATCGTTTTTGCTACAAATCATTTCATTAAGAAATGCCAAGCAAATATTATTTCCCTAAAACTCTGTAATGTCTAAATTAGTATTCTCAAATTATAAAAACATCATCGGTATCTAAACACGAGAATGCGATTCAGAGTAGGAAAGACGTCTTATCACTATATAGGTCACCGCGAATAAGCGCCTTGAAGAAAATAGGTCGTCAGTAAAAGGCGACTTAATTTGTCGTGCGTAAGTGAACGTTGCACGATTTGTCGCGTCCTTGTGTAATAACCACGCGGTAGGGCGAATCATATGACATTGCACTTTGGAACTCGAGTGAATCATTTGCCTGTCATCGCAAACATGCCGCCAATTCTCGTCATTTTCATTCATGCGAGCGTTTATCGACACCTGTACAAGGTCGTGTGTTCATTTTTTTAGATCATAATAATTAAATAGCAACCCATTGTACATCATGAAAACATCCTTATGCCAAAAAAATTTTTGCAAATAGTAAATAATGTGCAAACTGAAGTCTAAACCTTTTCAGAGAACAGTTTCAAACTCGTTCTCGTCTTCGTATTGACATTTTGAAAATTCACATAAAATGCATACAAAATCTCGATAAACTGTCTGAATGTGAGAAATAACAGCTGCGGATAATTCGACCTCGAAGTTGTGTTAAATAAAGAGTGACAGTTTGGCGTGATGACGTTTTATCCCAATATTTTCTTGTGCTTCATGGACTCCCTCTACACTGTGTCGTATCTTCCCAGTCCATTCCTAGTTGCGTTTCCTTTTCCCGTACATGACGTTATGCGTTGCTTTATCACGAAAAGCAGAAATTTTTGCTGGAAAAAGCGTACATGATACGTATAATGTTCAAACCATAGATCATCCTCTTGGCGACCGAACTATATAAAGTAATCGGCATTAGAAGCACTGGAAATTGCCCAAATGAGTGCATACGAATAACATGCATAAGTGCGATAATAGCAAATGAAACGCCAAACCTCTTGAAAATATAGTAACCAGAAATGTCGAGATGTCCAATTTACCAAAGTTTATTCACAAGTCGTAAATTGAAACACAAAAATGAACTTTTCGCCCATATTTTTCGTTCATTCTCCTGAAAATTTAATATGCTTTTGAGTCATAATCTCAATTTCTGTTCCAGATGAACCGTTACCGAATAAAAAGTCTCGCAGATTCGCAATTCATGACGCGCACGCACGGACATAATATAAGTAACGATGCAGAGGATATTTTGCACTTAAAATGTCCTACATCTAATAAGTATTTTCGTCATCGTTTAGCTGTTTTTAAATACCCTTATTTTTGCGAAAATACGGCAAACCTCCCCGTTAATATATTTAAGTTATAATAAGTTATAATAAATTTATTTAATTTTTTGCTATTTTTTTAAATTAATCAACTAAGATGTTCAACTCTGAAAATGCTTTGATTTTTGCATTCTGGTTTCTCCTTCTTTCGACTTTTAAACACTATATTAAAGCGGTCATTATAAAAAACGAACTCGTACGACATTAGGAAGTGAAAAAATATATTTCTTCATAAATATATATTATAAAAAGTTATTTATAATTGTAATATATTTGTTTTGTAATTCAAACCCGCAAACAAAATGTTTGTTTAATTCCTTCGAATATGGATGCTTTAGACAAATTTTAATATATTCTTTCCACAGGTAAGGATTTTATAAATATTTGCTTTACACATTTATTGTTAACTAACAAAAAACAATAGTCTACTTCAGAAATTTTTTCTTGTACCGGAAATATGAGGGAACAGATATAGCAGTTGAAACTATTATTAATAGAACACAATTTAATTTCTTTTATTACATTAATTATTGATAAATGACATAAGCTAACTTCTAGTAGTACGATAGTCCCAGTCGTAGTCAGTACAAAAACCAAGGTTGTCTGATGAACTTTTGACTTGTCTTAATATATGTTTTAATTTATTTTATTCAAAATCAGAAAAAGATTCGCGCATTATCTTTTTCATTCATATATTAGTTATGAATTGATGACCAGATTAACTGCTTTGCTTGAATTTAACTAATAAAAAATAATGGAATAAATTATGCAACTTCAAAAGTTAATTTGATAAGCCTAATAAAAGCTAACCAAATCAGCAAGTATTGTCGCACAGAGAGAAAAAAGGAGTCAGGATAAATAATAAAACGGTTAAAATTACAAAAGTTTTGGATATATATGGACAACCCAAATATTTGATAAAATTTACCAATTTATATCAGTAATGAAATACCTGTCAGATTTTACTTCTTTTTTCTGTAAATATAACCAATTAGAATAAAACATGAACATCAAAATTGGATTAAACTATTTAGGTTAACAATTAAAGTTCCCAACTGACACAAGATAGCTAGGACACGAAATTTTTATTTGAAAAAAAATCAACTTAGTGACCCCACACATTTCTTATTTCATAAAAGTCCAAATGAATATAATATGTTTTTTATAATGTATGAAATAGTACGTTTTTTATAATGTATGAAAAACCTACAAAATTAGAACATTTAGGACTTTCTTTCAGTGCAACATGTTGAACAGACGTTGAAAT
>JABFPB010004585.1:0-14671 GCA_022817645.1 Ceratoteleas bidentatus
GTTTTATTTTTGAAATCCATATTATAGATCACATATCAAAGTTATAATATGCAAGTAAACAAAATTCGTCAAAAAATCTTTTTTGGCCAAAAAGCACCAGACGGTCCCCTTAATGAGGTTGTGTGAATTAAATTAACGATGAGAATTTGATAAAAAAAATGAATGCTAAATATACATTTACAAGGAATTTTTGGGCAAATTTTCAAGACAATCGACTCGATAGTTCAAGAGAAAATGAACAGAATAAAATTTGTTGAAGTTGTTTCTCTTGAATTAGTGAGTCGATTTTTATTTTTTTTTTTCAAACCAATAATTCCTTATAAATGTATGTATAACATATACTTTTTTCATTAAATACTGATTAGTATGGGTGTGTTTCGTGCACACCCATTTTTTTATTATTTTGCATGAAGATTGTATGAATGAATATTTTAATGTCCCCACACTCTTAAAACAATTATTTCATTTCATGAAAGGAATCGTTTCATAATGAAAGGATTTTCCGCTCAATACATCGATAAAACGAAATCATTGTATAATAAAAGGAATACTTTTAATACAAAACTACTACCTATTCAATTTAACATAAATTCTTTCAACATAAAATTAAGTTGTATTAAAATTTAACATAAATATTATAAGTGCACGATGAGAAGGTATAATACTTATGCACAGACGCATTATACACTATAAAATCTTACTAAATTATTCACATCCGTACTTTTTCACATATGGTTAAGTTAAATAATATACTATGGTGCGACATCTTTCAAGCGAAATTTACATAAACACTTTGCAAAGAATGTCTTTACACATTTCATAACAAAGTTATGTGGGCATTAATCCTTCCCAAATTAAATAAAATTCTTTACAAGTACTGAATTAACAAGCTGACTTTTAATTTTTTACATCATACGTTGGTTCTATCACCAATTGTCTTCTTCGAAAATCAAGCCTATAGGCCATTGTGAACAACCGATAAGAAAATGTTTTAATTCCAGATAAAATTTCAAAAGAAACGTATCAGGTTCCACTGAGTATGCTCCATCGTGTATGCTTTATTTCAACTGTACCAAGGCGTGACGATCAGTCAGCGTTTTAGAACTTATGCGATTGAGTTAAAAAATGTGTACTACATTTCAATTTTAAACAATTCGACATGACCATGGAACCCCAAAGATCAAAATGGAAAGGGTACATGTCAGTTCATCCCCAAATCTTGTGTTTATATTTTGCGAGAGGAATGGCTGGTTAGTATTTACATATTACATACCTAATAAGAATTGAGATTGTTCATCCATTTGCTAAAATAGTGCCCAATTTTCCTTATTATGCTGGCACAATATTTCGTAAATCGCTTGCTGTAAAAATTTCAAAAATATCTGTAAGTGTTTTTGAAAGAATAAATACAACTTTATTATTTTCAAGAAAATATTAAGTTGATTAAATGAAGATACTTACTTTAGGAACAGTCCAGACTGACTTTATTATAAATTACACATGCAAATACATGAACAGCAATGACTCGTCGGTGTGCGAACTTCTTCACAATGGAACTTCTTCTGACGAAGTTACAACTATGCAAAGTATTGTCCAACCCAAAGTAGCAGAGATACTAACAGTGAAGTCTTTGATTGATAGTATTTTTCCTGCATTCCTGTCTTTATTCCTGGGATCCTGGAGCGATCAAAATGGAAGGAAACCTCTCCTTCTGGCGGGTTACTTAGGTCAGTTTGTTCGCTAAAAATGAGAGTCAACTAGATGACTAGCAGTCAGGTTTCAACTGTTTCCTCCAATGTTTACATCGATTCAGAGTATCAGTCGATCATTGAACTGTAACTCTGTCGGTCAAAACAACAATATTGACATGCAATGTACATAACCGTAGCCCAGGCTGTTAATTCACTTTACTATTTTGATCATTCATATCAACATTTTCATCATTCGGATAATTCATATTAGTATTTTGATCATTCAATAATCTATTGCAGGTTCGTCATTGGCATATTCAATTTTAATTGGCCTGGATTTCACCGAACTCAATCCATGGTACCTGCTGATAGCTTTCATTCCTCCAGCTTTATTAGGAGGATTTTGCACCCTGATGATGGCTACGTATTGTTATATTACTGACATCACTAGTGAACAAGAAAGAGATTGGCATTTAGTATTTCTTGAGGCATCTATGGCGGTTGGCAATCTGGTCGGACTGTTCACCGGTCCTCTAATATTTAATCGTTTGGGGTATATTCCTGTTTTTGGAATAGCAGTCATCTGTTGCTTGTTTGGGTTCATTTACGTCTGCTGTGCAGTTTCAGAAAGTGTAACCACCAATACTTCGGTAATGCATCTAGTTGAGAGAATTTTTGAATTATTCATTTTATTTGAACTGTTCGAACAGATTCCTTCAGCTTACTTATTTCACATTTAAAACTGTTTAATAGTTGCAGTGCCAGAGATTGTGCAACTGCAGAATAGTGAAATCTTTTACACGTGTAATTCTTAAGAAGAGGCCACACTTCAATAGATGCATCGTTTGGTGCTGTGTCCTGATATTAATGATCAACGTTCTAATAGTTGAAGGAGAATTCCAAGTCGGGTTTCTGTTCCTCCAAGCCAAACTCAGTTGGAATGTTCAAGATTTTTCAACATGGTTGGGTGTCAATGTTATTGCTGGAACCATTGGCACTTTACTCGGTGGTCGCTATATTGGAAAGATATTTGGTAATCATCAATATCTCAAACACTAAAATACATTTTAAATCTTGTATTAAAAAAGTTTTTGATATTTCCAGGAATAAGTAACATCACTGTGGCGATCATGGCCAATTTTTCACCTTTAAGTGGAGCTATTGTCAAGTCTCTCACAAACTCAAGTTGGCACATGTACCTCGCTATTCTTTTAGGCATGTTCGGAGATGTTACGAAGCCTCTGATTCGGACCCAGATTTCAAAGTCTGTACCATCGAAGGATGTTGGTATGTTACTATTATATAGTTAGTACACTTGCAACCTGATTACTGATATTAATGACGATTTCACAACAGGCAAGGTTTTCTCCCTGAATGCATTTTTTGAAACTTTGATTCCTTTTGCGGCTGGACCATTGTACACCTTGGTTTACGCTCATAGTATGCCACCGATATATCCTTGTCCAGTTTGGTACGTTTCAGTATCATTATATTCAATCATGATAATATTAGCAATCGTGATTAGGCGACAGTTGATAGCTGAGGAAGAAGAAAGGTATGGGAACCTTTACGGGTAAATGCGTCACCGTATGAGTAGAAGTTTTCTGCTAACCCCAGGAAAAAGACGCGTAAGTGCATTTTCCTAAAAATTGAGAAACAGGTAAAAACCCATTTATGATGGATTTCAGCACTAAACATTCTATTTTTCTATTTGAAAAGTGATTTATAAGGTAAATACCTTAACTTTTTGTTATTAATAGCAAATACAAGTGAAGAAGACTGTAAAGTTATTTACGGTTTTTTCTCTGGGAAAACCCACGAGTACCTGTTGCGAATTGGTGACGGTAACTCGATGGGTTTAGAATTGAAAAAAAACGGAAGTAACTTTGCGGTCAATATTTTCTGTAATAACGTGATAGAACGGACGCCTGTACAGATTGTTTAATTAATTTCAGAATTATTTAAAGATTGTTTTCAATTTGTATTTGCACAACTAGTTGCAGTTTTTTCTTGAGAACATTTTGGTATGAAAATATCATTTTCGACCAAAATGAGACTTGCGAGTCTTTTTCCTCAGGACGGCAGTTTTCTTCATAATGTATATCAGTTTTATATATTAATTGCATGAAAAGTATGGCCGCTTTTATGGATCATTTTATAGTAACCAGAGTTGGGATTTTTTCAACTTTGTTCTGGGGATTCAAGGAAAATCAGTTAAAGATCGATTTTATGCAATCAATTTTGCATGTCTTTATTTTTTCACTTTGAGATGTTTAATTTAATGTAATTGTTGGTGGATTTTTGAAAATTGGTAGGGAAACATGGCGTATTTAACATTTTAACCATTTATTTATACTGAATTTCAAAGTTTAAACTGAAATATCTCTAAGTTTTTTTTGCATTTCCTTAACTTCAAACTGTTTGGCCAATTTTCAGTCAGTTTTGTTTTGGTTTGCAAAATTTCAAGAAAATCGGTTGGAAAATATTGATTTTCTAGCCATTTTGGTAAACGGTTCCCTTAAAATAATTTTTACTTTCTTCAAAAAGTGGAGAAGCTTGAGAGTTGAACAGAATGTAACTAATGTCACAAAATTCTGAGACTGCAGATAAAGAGATAGCAAGTGCTTTAAATTCCTTTGAATTCCTAAGAATTTGTTAGGAATTTGTTAGGAATTTGTTATGAATTCATAGGAAATGTTTCACATTTGTATGAAACTCAAATGTTTCCTACGAAATCTTAGAAAATATTGAATAATTTCTTAGGAATTCTTACGAACCTAAAGCACGGGAGATCATCATAGGACAAGCATGTTCTAGATCGAAGTATAAATGTATTACTTTTCGAACTGTGTGCTGAATTTTTTTACTCTTTGTTGCAGATTGATAAAAATTTAGCTCAAATTTGCTAATGTTATAAATTATCAATTAATAACAAATGTAATAAATTAGCAATTGTGAGCTGATTTGAATCCCTTGCAAATATTAGTATGTTACATTAATTATATCCAATATTAAGGTGTTGTATTGTTACAATGAACTTCATTTGTATAGAAGTGAAATAAAACAAAATTTAAGTGCGCCAAAGAAAAATGTGTTCGGTAATCCATCATGCCTTAATTCTCGTCACTATATATGTTTATAATGTTTTAGGTAAAAATATATTTGATAACATAATATATTTTTAGCTTCTCCTCGTATTTTTTTGTTTTATTCCAAATCCGGCAAACATTTTATCGAATGTGCCAAAATGTATTCATCCACAAAACATTTTGCATCACATAAATGTATTCTTGGAGCTTTCATAAGAAAATACGGCGTCGCATGTGCGGCCTTCGTAAATAATTGGATCTTGAACTTAATTCTTGTCCAGATTATTGTAAGTTCAAGTATTTTTCTCTGAAACGTTCTGTGAAAACTGGTGACCAATCAATAACATTAGCACCCTCCTTTCTTAATGACTATGGACTTTAATATTCCATAATATAGCTCGTCATACAGGTTTTATATGAGATTTGTTCTCCATTGCAAACACTTTGCTATTTCATTATTTTAGATCAAGAGACACTAAATAAATGTTAATTTTGTTTTAATATTTATAGTAGAATCTTGTTCCTAAAGTAATTATAAGTAATTAATATTTAAATAGTGTTCAGTAATAGTATTTAAAACTAAGAGTTTAGGTAAGTATGCAAAACGTTGAAGGAATTGCAATTGCAGTCTCAGTTTCAACAGTCTTTAATAGATGCATCAAAGATATTGCATGTGTATGCAATATATCACATATAAAAATACAGTTTTACATAAATACATTATTCTCACTAGATTACAAATAGGCGATGTAGAAATGCGAAACATTTCACGAATGAGTTACCACTTTTGGATTTTGTATGGATATAAATAATATAAACAAGAATGTTGCCAGCAAATAAAAATCACTGAAAACCGACTGTTTCGGTGCTCACTACGTTTGATTTCATAATACTATTTCTTTTAATTTATCATCAAACCATAACATTTGTATCAAAATGAATTAGTGCAACTCGTTGACTTTTTCGCATTTTATGTATCACAACTATTCTTTAACATTTATGTTTTTAAACATATTTACATGAAGTGTACAAAGACACTCAAAAAACGAAATATCTCTGGCTTTTGGACATGTTTAGGAAAATGCACTTTTTGTAATCATTATGTTAGTGATACATTTAATATGATTTATAAATATAATTTTAATTAAAATATATGTACATTAAATTATTTAACTCCATCTTTAGAAAAACATCCAAATTTCGTGTTAACGATAAAGTAAAGAATCAGAAAGTCATAAATGTTAATACATTTTTCTAATGTTAATTTGATATTTTGAAAAGCGCACTTACCCGGTTGCCACCGGTAGGTAAGAAATTATAAAAAATATTATATGTACAAAAATTTATAGGCAAAATTGACTTAATCAGTCATCTATACATTTATACATATTATCAGTCCTTGATCATCACTAGACCATTTTTCAGTGCTGTGTTCAATGATATCTAAATATAATTCAATAACACCATTCGGTTTTAATTGATTTAGATTTACTGGATTTGAAATTCAGGAATGTTGATATGATGAATGAAAAGAGCAAAGGCACCACGAAATGTCATGCTCCCTTTGCAGATGTAGCATCTCATTGAAATTGTCACGATTTAAAGATGTTGCATCTCGTTGAAATGAATCTTGTTTAACGAAACTCGCATACTTTTAACTAGCCACGCACATACTAAAACGCACATTCATTTTCCAACAGTAATTCAAATTTAGAAACCTCGAGAGGTTTCTAAATACTAAACCTATTCTTAAATACATAGTTAATAATAAAAAAGAGAACGAACTTAAATTATCACTTTCCTCATTGTGAAATTTGCTTCATACGAAGAAACATGAAAAGTAACCAGGTGTTGTAACTTTTTACAATTATTATATAGTGTAAAAACTACAGATACCAGTGACTTTTTAAGTCAAGTTTTCTAGAAAAGAGAAAACAGAGAAATAATGAGAAATCCTGATAGTTGCGAGTAGCTTTGTTGAACTCTCATCAGTTATTTTACAATTGAAATGTAACTGAATGAGAAACCTCGAAGATACTTGGAATTATCGCTGTATCGAAAGATATGTTATTGAAGTGGCACTAAGTGTTGCAATCGCATTTCGCTCCTTTTCGAGACATAATTAAACGAATACTATGATAATGAACTAATGGTTAAGGGAGGAACTTCCCCAAGTTTCCAAAAAATAAGGCCAAATTCGAAAGAAATTCTTAGTATTAGAAATGGAATTACAAACTAGACTTTTCACTATTTATTGAATGATATTTCAATTTGATTGTAGCTTTGCAGCAATTTTTACATCTATTAAAATCTTGATTTTTATGCAGTTTAATCGAAGGCAAAAATCTAAAACTGGAAAAACCTTTCCATTTAGAAATTTGGAAATTTAAAACTTCATACTGAAAAAATTGTGTAGAAATATCATTCTACGATTTGCAAAAAGTTACATTCTTTTCTCTCAATTTTGGCACTAGAAAAAATTCGATTATTTAATTATTTTTCTGTGCAAAAGGTGGGCTCTGATCTGAAGATGGTTTTTCTTTATAATCATTGTAATCATACAATTTTAACGAAATGGCTTGAAATTAATTACTTGAAATTAATTGACAACGCTCCCTACATAATAAATCAATTTAATTATGACATTTAATTTTATTTTCAACTATACTGCAACGTGCGAATAGTCAAATGTTGTATTCGGGAAAAAAGAACGACTTTAATTTCTAACTTCAGATAGAAGGTCCCAGTACTTCTCATGCGCTGTAAATCGCCTTTTTTGATTGATAGATCATATTAATGCGTTTCACGTAAACGTCGCGAAAAGATCAAAATGCGATTGTCCCAATTCTTGTCATTTTCGATACGTGACTTTCGACTTTCATCTCATTGTTCACCGCAAACGTTTATAAAACGATTATCGCGTATCTACAAGCTTATAAAAAACTCGGTATGCTTGGCACAGAATGACATGTTCTTACAGTAGAGATTCTTTTTCAAATAAAAGAAGACGTATGTATAAATATGTAAAACGTTTGGGCTAACCCAGTGAGCAATGCATTAACTTTCGGCGGAGTTATTGGAGTCTGTGTTGGACGAAGACGAGTGCCTGCTCATTGGAGGCAGCTCGAAATGCCATTGGCTGTCGGAACTGACGCTCAATTTGTCCACAGGCTTTCCATCACAGAATGGAGGTCGGGCTTTGATTCCATAAGTAGTAGGCCGCTTCTTTGGATTGCCGTCCAGCATTAATCTTAAGAGGTCGTACTGCAAAAATGATGAAAATTGATTGAATTAGTATACACTGAATTAGCTGATTCTAGTTTCCTATTTATCGTGATAAATGTAGATAAAAAAATGTTATTGTCTTCAATTTGTTTATTTAGACAAAAATTACCTCTGCAGGGTATTGGATCGCGAAATTCTCAGGAAACACTGATCTCCGTAAATTGGTCAATGCTTTCATTCTCTCCATATCTGTTGAGAATGGAGTCAGCAGTTCAAATAGGATGATGCCGAGAGAATAGATATCAACTTTGTAGTTGTATATTTGACCGTTCATTTGCTCTGGCGACATGTACAATTGGGTTCCAACCTCCGCGGTGCGAAGCACTTCGTTGCTCTGCTCGTTCAGTTTAAAACATTCCAGTTGAATCGGGGATGGTGTACTATCTGGCAGTGCAGTTACCAGTCCGAAATCACCTATTTTTATCTTGTCGTCGAAAGCGAAGAATATGTTTGATGGCTGAAAACGTGTAAATATATTCAGCCAATGAAGAATGGTACCAGAGAAATTATAATATTGGAACGATTTGATAAGTGGAGTTAACTTTGATATTCAAGAAAGTTAACAAAGATTTAATTTATATTATTTTTGTTTCGTTATCATTCATTCAGTGAAATTGTTATATATTGGACTTACATGTAAATAAGTCCAATATATAACTTTGAAACCCATTTCATATAATGGGTTTCAAAGTTATTTTACATTCTAGAAAAAGTATGCATTTTTTAAGATTCAGAGATTTTAATAGAGATACATTAAAATCTACCTTCAAATCTCTATGAATCAGTCCTTTCAGATGTACATACTCCACCGCATCGACAATTTGTTGGAAAATATTAATCGCCCGACCCAAATCGCGAGACGTTTCACTCAGCTTAAGCCAGTCTCGCAAACTCCTCCTCTGGCACAGCTGCATTTGTATGTACAAGTACATTCTTGGGGACTTCTGTCTGGCCTTCGGTCTTTCCTCCACAATCGAATCCACCATCGATAATTTGTCCTTCGTATTCGAGCAGATCCGATCCACCTCGTCATCACCATCATACTCCTTATCGTTCTTACTGTACTCAAACACAATCGACTCCGAATCCTCTGCACCGTTTTGCAGTACTGCCTTCATTTGCAGTCCCTCGTCACTGTCGGTTTTCGAGACCTGGGAATTTTCGGTGCTCACTGACCGACTGTCGATGGTCTCGACGTCCGTTTCCTCTTCGTCGTCGGAATTTCTGAACTGAATAAAATCGTCGTCATCGTCGTCATCGACGCCATTGCAGTCGCTGAGTTCCCGAGCCTCGACTGCGCTGTCGCACCGGGTGTTTTCAACGGAAGAAGTGGGCTTGGTTTCGGTTCCCGTTTCAGTGTGGGACGGCTCGTGGGTGAATTCGGATTCTGTCGGAATGACACCGTTTTGCCGCAAAAGTCTGTCCTGTTCTTCTTGCCAGCCAATAGGCGGACATTCCAGCCAGGCGTTGAAGTAGCGAACTATGTTGTGGTGTTCCAGTTTCGCTAGGGCTTTGACTTCGCGCATTACACGTTCTCGCGAATCTTGACTGGAAGGAGAAAGAAATAGGATTTAGAAGGTTCAAGCAGAAAGTTAAAATAAAGCTTAATATTTATTTTGTACTTTTCTTTAAAAAGTTAATGTTGATTTTTTTGCCAAAATATCAAAGATTTTTACCGTTCAGTATTAAAAAAACTACATTAATCTGACTTCGTTTAACTTAAATGATAGTTTAAATTAATTCAACTTTTACATTGATTTATTGCATGAGTTATTTATTATTAATGTTTGGTATTTTCGTTGTTTTCGACATTTGCAATATTTACCTGTTAGGTAAAGTGATTCGTTTGATGGCATAATGACAGTCATCTATTTTGTTCTTTGCTTCAAATACGATGCCAAAGCCGCCTTTACCAAGTCGAGTAATCGGATCAAAATCAGTGAAAAAGCGAGACTGAAAGTTTGTCTCATCTTCACTAAATGAGATTTTCCGCTCCACTATATTTCTTACGTCCAGATGACCATCAGCGACAGGCTAAAAAAGTAAAAGTGTTAGTTTTCCCCGTTAGTCTCTTAATGATATTACCAGTTGAGTTTCAAACAAATTTACCCCTTCCAAGACAGTTTCCTTTGCTTTCCTTCTTAAAACGTTGAGTTTGGAGTCTATCATGCAGTTCAAAATGATGGCAGTTGATACCGATATTACAAATATTTCTTTCCTAAATAAAAAGGAACAATGTATTGATTAGTTAATTAATGTTTCACGGTGTAATTGACACTAATTTACTGTCTTTCTAATTCTTACCAGTAATACCAAATAGAGACAATGATAATTTGAACAGGTGTCTCTTCATCGGATTCCGTTTCATTATCCCCCAAAATTATATCCTCTGTGAAATTGACTCCTTCAATAGCTGGTTCAATGCACTGTGTATTTATGGGGTCGTGTAACTGAACATTGGAATATAAGAAAAATCCATGACCTAAAATAAAGTACAATTTGGAAAATGATGTAACGTTAATTTAAACTTTCTTGTTTATGACAATTAATAGTAATATGCACCATTTATGTATTCTGAGTTGTACAATACCGACATTGCCGTTGTGCTCAGAATTTCAGGAGAAACCAATGCCAGTTCCTTATGGTCACTTGTTGTTGTTGTTTCTTCAAATGCTATAATGTTGACGTTCAAATATCTTATTAATCATTACATTAGTAGTAAAGTTATCTAATTAGATAGTAAATTAATTTAATTTCTTTACAGAATTAATCATTTTGTTGACAATTTACTTTGACTACATTTATGTAATTTGAATGTACAACATTGAATTTTTATTCAATATGTAATTACTTGAGAATGAATAGATTTTTGTTTGTTTTATCTCTGAATTTTATGCAATGATGTATCAGTTTTGTTACAAACAACGGTAAAAGTAGAAACAAAGATATTCGCAAAAATCTATCAAATAACAGAGTTTTTTCTATCTCTTCCACGTTAAAAAGATCAACTTTGACATTAATGATTTTGCAAATAAAAATGGTAAAAATCGTTATATCTTTGCAATCGAAATGTAGAATATATTTTTTAAGAAAAAAATATATTACCAATTGCTGGATATGGTCGCCAAGGGTATAAAGTCACTTGTCCAATGGAAGACATGGGAAATTTATCTTTCAATGCAGTTCTTCCAAACAGTGGATTTTCCTGAATGTACAGTTGTCTTTCATGCATTGCAAGGTACAAAGCTGGGTTGCTTGCAAAATCCGAAGTCCGGATGTTGTCAAACAAGTTCACCTCTTTCAATCTGAACTTGTCAGCTGAATCGATGTCGTCATTTTCCTTCCAAACTGAGACTATTGGCGATTTAAACTTCAAAGAAGAATTACATTAGAATTAGAATGTCAATTTTGAGAAAATTAAAGTGTAATATTGAGGATATTATTTAGTAAGTTTAGGAATACAACGTACTTTGTATTCCCATAATTTTACATGGGGATTTCTCTTGTTGATTGTCCAAACCAATCCTTCTGGGATAACGACTTTAACTTCGATATCCGATGTGTTTGGGGCTCTTTTCTTTGAACAATCAGAGCCTGGACTCCGGACCAGAGAAACCTCATGCTGACCAACACTGAAGTTCCACCTGTAATTATTCTTTGATTACAATTTCCTTCTTTATTAACTTGCGCTTTATTATTAATCAGAATCCAGTCCAAAGTCGAGTTTTGAAAATATCCTAAGTAGGCACTTATGTAAATAAGTTTTTTTCAAGGAAACATTCAGATATCAAGTCATTTTATGTTTAAAAATGATAGAATAGGTTAAAAATTAGAAATTCACTTGTGTAGTAAAAGTAGTTACAGTAAAAGCAAATTTCCGGATTCTAACTATTTTTCTATGGGGATTTATAGACAACAGTTATATTTGAATGCTTCCGTGAAGAAGGCCTATTTATATGAGTGCCACCTACTGTGAAATTTTTGAAACTCGACTTCCAACTGGATTTCCATTGATTTGGCAAATTTAATTGAAAATACCTCTCAACTCCTGTTTGAGCATCAACTGCTCGCACAGTCAGCTGATATCGTTGCACAACAAGAATTTCCTCCTCGTGATACTTGTCAGCATCTGTTGAGTTTGTGCAACCTTTTATGTTACATTCATAAATAACTTTTCCAGTAGAGCCAAGGATTCCTGTATGAAATATAAAATGAATTATTATTATTGATTAAGTAATAATAATTAGATTTTACATGAAATTAAATTTGCAATAAACATAAATATTACCATAGGAATGAGTTTCTTTCCCCCCAGAAAACATTAAGTCATCCAAATAATGGGGAGTGGATTCAAGTAATTGCTCCGCAGTAACAGGCATAAACTCCACGTTGTCTCCATCATATTTGTAAAAGGCACCTTTAAGAGATGGTATCAATCTCACCCACTGGCCGTTGTTTTTCAACTGGAAACGTAATAAGACTAATTATAAAACTGTGTGTCATAGTAGGATTTCAATCATTGTATTGATAACAATATTTAAATTCGTACAATTTGACTCATCACATTGCAATGTAATATTTGCTTTATACTTCACAAGTACAAAGTATTCAGTATTTATCAAAAAGTTGAATTTTATCACAATTGATCACTGATTCATTAAACAAGTACAAAACGTTCCACGTTGCGCTTGGGTGTTCGATCAATAACAGTCGCACCTCTCCAAATAAAACAGGTGTTTTGATAAAATGCGTTTTTAAAAAACACCCTCCAATTGCGAATTTTCCATCACTTAAACTTTTTATCAAAACCTGTTTTCAGTTTATAAACTTAAAATCTTTCACAAAACATCTCATGTTGTCAAACAAAAAATTCAGATCTGCTTTACTATGTATGTCATGTGTATCGGTAAAATTTGTTAATGTGCGAAAAAATAATCTGTTTAGATTTAATTTGAAAATGATTTAAAAATTAAACTTTTAAATGCTTTTATTGACAGTTCATATAAAAATAAGTAGAGGTAAAATTACTTTGACATCATTTTGGTAATTTTTTTGCTTTTTATTTACAATTGTTTACATCAATGATTGCTGCATTGATCAGTTCATTAATAGTATTATTTCTGGCATTTCTTTAAATTACCCAAAGAATTCATTAATCATGCTTCCTCCACTCCCTTCTTTCTATCCTCATTTCGAAAGCAACTTGCCTGCACCGACTTGTCTTCGCCCATAGAAAACGGCTGTTTACAAATACACCAATCACATTCAACCCATCTAATAACACGAACTTATATCTGGAATAACCACTTATAACTCTTTAACCCTAATGAACGAATTTTTTCAATTAATACATCGATCCCTAAACTCTTCAAAGCGTCAATAATCCCCAAAATAAAAACCCACACTTTGTCAGCACCTCAAATCTTGACAACTTCCAAATCAAAATTTTTGCAAACACACCTCTTCCCTCCAATTTCCTCAATTATACAAATGACATCTTCTTACTTCTATATGATGTATGTTCGATGATAGCAGTGGTTTGTCGTTCAGTGCCAACGACCACTTCAGTTCGCCCGTCAACAAATCCAATGCGCTGATTTTCCCGTCCAAAGTGCTCACGTAAACAAAGCTGTAAAACAATAACACAAATGAAATTCGCGAAATCAGATTTAAATTTGCCGCGCTACGTGTTGTCTACACTAGTTCTCGAAATTTCGACGGCGCGGATCCTGGCGACGTACCTCTGCGGCGCGGCCTTCGCCGTCGGGTTGCAGTAAGTCAGCTGTCCGACTTCGCTGTTGACGGTCGCGAAACAGTGCAGGATGACGAGGATCGCGGTCGCGAAAGCGCGCAAAGTCGCGCTCATGTTGGGCCGAGTCGGGCTCGGGGCGGAATCGACATGCCACGGCGCTCGCCGGGTCGCGCCTCTCTGGCGAAGGTTCCGAATTTCGCGGACCACGCGAGAGTCTCGCGGTCGAGACGGAGGTAGCCGTGTCGGGCTCTAGCGCGCCAACGGGGATTATGAGGCGCGCGCGATCGGTCGGTAAAACAGCGCGCGACAACATTGGACCACGTAAGTCGCGCCACGGAGTGCCGGGTGACGTCACGTGAGGAGTGGGGAAATCACAGCAGAAATAAAGTTTATGAAAGGGCTGAAAAATAGTCTGAAAAGCTCTGAAAAATATTAGGTGCTGAAACATAAAAAAATCATCCACGATCAAGACTTGAACGCGATCCTTCGAGTTCTGTGTCCAGTAACTAACCAGTAGGCCACGACGATACCTGACTAGCCATCGTATACGCCAAACCATTCCATTTAAATCGCAATCGTTGCGCCACCTGCCCTTCAGCAATTCTGAGGAAGTACTTTCTAAATCGTTTGATTTACCGTGATTTTTGAATACTTATTAGTGGTAAGTAATGTTGCCTTTTTTTAAATACTTTTTAAGGCGATGTTACGTTTTGTTTTACTATATTTGTGAACAGGAGTGGAATTACGATCCGTTCCATTTCTATTCCATTCCCAGATAACCACACATTTTTCAGTGGTACCACAGTGGTACCACAGTGGTACCACCAGTTTACCACATTCGCACCACATGTTTA